>BJCM01084657.1:0-16981 GCA_018326385.1 Flaveria bidentis
AAATACATCTTTCTTAATTAATTAAATAATTAAATATAAAAAATAAAATTATTTAATATTTTCTTAATTTAAATATTATTTAAAGGTGAGAGAGACAGAAAAAATAAACTTAAGAGGCCTGGAAATATATCAAATGTCTATCAAGCTATTTTTAGTATTATATATAGAAGAGTTTGGATAAAAAGTGTTCAAATTAAACTCAACATTATATTAAAGACATCTTTTTGAACCATATCTCATTTTGATCAGAACTAGATCTTCCCTCAATTTGTAACTTCTACTTTTGTGGGTCTAGTTTGTATGTTTCTAACTGATTTTCTAAGTGAATTCGGTACAATCGTGACTCATTGAGCTTGGATCACTCGGCAAAAGACCGACCCATTACAAGCTTATATGAGAAATCAGAAAACTGAAGCATCCTAAATACTTTATGCAAGATTTCATGTAGTTTCTTAAAGATTTAGAACAAAGATGATACCTTAAAAGTTGGATTACTCGGTCAGGTCTTTCTATATTTATCTTTGTCAGGATCTCTTGCAACATTTCTAAGATTAAATAAAAGAGTCTCAAAAGCTTGTTGTAGTGCAAATATTGATGCCAAAATCGCAACCCGAGGGGGTTTCAGACGCACATAAAAACTGCATACATATCATGACGCGATGGGGCGGCCGTGGTGAGGGGGCGGCGTTGAGGAGTCTACGGCTGCTGGTCACCTTGGAGGGCAGATGGCTGTGATGGGAAGGGATTCTTTTTGAAGGGCTTAAGATTGTCTTATTTTTCATTCAACATGGTTTTAGAGCTAAACCACTCAGATCTTAATGAAACCATTCAGAGACTACGTTGTTTAAAAAAATACATTAATCTCTTACCGGTTTAGAGGCAGCCTATTAATGAAATCATTAAAGGCGTACAACCTCTAAACATGCACGTCCTATCTCATACCTCCAAGATGATATGAGAGTCGCAACGAATCACCAAGGAGATTTCAGATCGGAGAAAGAAACGGGACTGATCAACACATAGATCCGGTGCAAAAGACTTCACAATTGCTGAACATAAAAAATGCAAACATATCATGAACAAAAGAGAGAACAATCAAAGTATTAGAGTTAATCATATTGGAATAATTAACCAATTTAGATTTCGAAAGTGATAGCGGACAAAGGTTCCTTTCTACTTATAACTTCTTTCTAGATCAAGGCAATACATGAATATCAAACAGAAATGATGAGCATGAGAACCATTGTGTCCGTTCACTGCAGCCCTTTAATGACTACATGTATGTATTGTTGTAAACCAAAATAATGTGTTGTGTGTATGAAATAATGAGTAAACTTTTGTCAAGATTATTGTTCATCCATTTCAATTATCCACCGCATATTTACATGCAGATTGATCACAATTATATCAAGTTAATCAATGATTATTTCATAATTCAAGTGCAGAAGTCCCACAATTAAAACAAATCTCTTGATTTTCGAAGATCTTACAAAACCAAATCTCAGACTGATTAAAACACCCAATTTACTTCATTGTGGGCACTTCATTCGATTTCTAATAGTGTATGAAAACCATTATAAGTGTTCAAGATTTATTGAGAGTGATGTTACAAAAGTTATTTGGTACGTAAAAGTATTGAAGTTGTATGTTTTTATGATTAACATGATGATCATAATGTTTTTTGTTTCCAAATTTGAAGTGTTACATCCATAGTAATGTGTCGTTACTCTGGGTTTAAATACGAATGCTTCAAAAAAAATATTACGAAAATACGTCATAAGAGTAAACCAACCAACTTGCTATTGTTTTTCAAAAGGGTCTTGTAAAAGGCTCATATACCTTAATAGAACAAACCATTATTCTAACCCTCTAAAAGTTGAACTAATTCAAATTCTAGTAATAAGACGGTTCACCCATAAGCCCGGGGAAGTCCAAGAGCATGTCGTGATCACCATCTAGCATGGCCTCCACAAACGACCCATCACAAGCTTCGTCCATTGTTTCTTTAACACCATTCATTGACATGGTGTTGTTACCTTTAACTAACTCGATCCCTCTAATTATTTCAGACTCAGGTCTTTCATCATTCACATTTTCATCTTGTGCATTCTCGATTAGAAACTCGCGCCAATTGAATGCTTGTTGTGGAGTTGTTTCATTCAAAGTTGAACAAGTGCTTGAAGAAGATGATGAAGATGATGCTATAGAAAGATGGAATGGAAAAGAAACCTCTTGGTTGGTTGATGAGTCTTTGACATGTGTGATGGCTTGAAGTTGAGTTAGAAGATCAAGTGAATCGGTTTTGATGACTTCTGGTGGTTCGAGTTTGACAATGTTGTTGTTGAAAGTACTAGGAAACAATGTTTCCATAGGGACTTGTTGGATTTCTTGATTCGACATGAAGAATGTGTTCTTGTTGTCCCTACCGAGCGAACCCATTCTAGTTTGGGTTCGTGTGAGTCCACTTATGTTGCCATAGTCAGCGAGCATTTGAGAGAACGGCCTGTGAGTGACTGGATCAATTCCCATTGATGACAACTTCTTTTTTAGCTTCGTATTCCAGTAGTTCTTGACATCATTTTCCGTCCTTCCTGGAAGTTGTTGGGCTATAATTGTCCACCTAGAAAAGAAACATATAACATCAATAAAACATCATGTCTAGTGGTATGGTGCTTGAAAAGTCTCCCAAAAGACCAATGTTCAAACCTTTTCTAGGTAAACACCTTGGACGACCACCATCATTCAAAAACAAAAATAAAGCATCAAATGCTTATTTTCTTTTGTAAAATCGTACTCACCCTATCGATACCTTGTTAACAAATATGATTACATAAAATATTGTTTGCATTTATAGATGATCTCAAATGTATTGAAGATAGAACACTATATATGTGAATTTGAGCAATTAATTGTTTCTTCACCTTGTAATATTTAGGGGTTTCATCAAAATGTACATATGGCCATTTTCTATGATTGTTTACTTGATTCATCATGCATACTGTATGTTCTAACATCTAGATCAAATATCAAAAGAAGTAAGAAGAAAATGTTAAAGAAAAAAAGGATAAACCTGCTTCCTATAGCGGAATGAAGCTTGATGATCATCTCTTCTTCTTGTGGCGTAAAGTTTTCATGCCTAATATTATCGTTCCTCGTGATATTTGTTTTCCTTAACCTACAACTCTTCCCACATCTTCTTAATCCTTTTATTATACAAAAAACATAAACATTATATCCTAAGAACTGGTTTTTGCATAGATACATAATATTGGTTCGTAGTATATGTAGAAACAAATTAAGTAACCTGGTTTTCTTGGAGCCCCGACTGGCCAACTAGTTGTTGGTTGTTTGTTTACAAAGGCGAGCATATGCGCATCCTCCTCTTCACTCCATGATCCTTTTCTCATATTGATCTTGTCACAACATGGAGGCCTTACCATGATCACGATTGTATGTTAGATCAAGAGTTGCTCGGAAAGGAAAGAAGATTGCATTATGTGTTATGCATCCTAATATTAGAAATGCTCAAAGACGATGAACTTAAAGGAACGATTAAACGGGTTGATGTAAAGGCAAGAAAAGCATGCTCTAATTAACTAAAATTTCATGATATAATGACATCTACTTCAAAAAAAAAAAAAAACAATAATGGATTCAATAACTAATTTTGATCAATGAGTCTTGATATAGGTTTATATTTGGTAGATTGTTTGGTTAAACAACAGATTAACCTAATTATAAACCTAAATTATTTGTTCTAGTTGGAATTAAAAAGGTGAAAGTAAGTATTGAATGTGATTTGTTTAGTTACAAATGAGATCACAAGTTTGATAAACACATGATTCAACTAATTAATGGAAAAATCAAAAGCTCATTTTGTGCACCATTTTTGCATGACATAGGTTTCAAGAAATTGTTAGATGTTAAAATGCAATGTTATTTGGATTTAAAAGTTTAATTAATAATTATTAGTGTGTACAATTATGTTGAGTTCTACCTTCTAACCGAAAGATAACTACAGTTGCCTTCCACTCCAATGAAATGGGTGACAGTTTGAGCGTGAGATCTTTAAGTTTTTAGCTTTAAACTTGACTTAATGGAACTTTTTCATAACTATTGGTTTTCTTGTAAGTGTTTATGGGTGAGTTGGAGCATCAAAATCAATATGAACAGTTAACCTTCCGTTTTAGGAATATTTAGTAGTTTCAAATGTCATTTAAAAAAACTAAAAGATAACTGGTAGATCACTACTTCTTCATTTTTAAGCTTGATTTAAGTAGGTTTGGTCTTCCACAAAAGTAGAACGTTCTAATAAATTTTATATATATTTAGTCCTAAATTTTAAAATTTTATGATTATCTAACATCAACAATATCAAATTAAACATTCATAAAAAATAAAATAAAAAATAAAACACTAAAAAAATATATCAGTTCACTTGCTAGGTGACAACACAAGAATAACTGAACCCAAACAATAAGACCATTTCTGGAAAATGATTAACGTAACCATTGATTATTTGTTCTGTTCGAATGTGGTTAGTGAACTGTTTTTTTTATTTACTCATAATATATGTGAATAGTTTTATAACCAATTTTACAACCAACAATCTTGATTTTATGCTAAATTTTGTTCTTATATGGGCACTGATAACACTAAACAATAATATAAAACTATGTCACAGATTTAGTAAGGGTTACATCTTAATATTTTATTGGAAATTAGAAAGAAACTTAGATCATAGTAGTATTATTATATTATGTGACTTATTAAAGTATGTAACCATTATTCGAAGGAGTGTGTTGGTTTAATGCACCGTTTCACTTGGTTGTTTAAATACCTTTGCTCTTAAATCAAGTCTTCATATCTAACAATCGGTATCTATGCAAAGGTTAGAATCGATCCATAGGCAATCAATGAGGAAGAATCATACATGATTTTGATCGTGCGTGCTAATCATGCTCGAAATTTGATTCGAGGAGAATAAAGGGGCCAAAAATCATTATACAATGAGGATGAAAATCAATGAATATAGGAGGTCAGAAGTCATGGATCAACGAGAACAAGAAATTAACACTAAGTGACAAAGAAAGAATGACAACCAGAAGAATAAAGAATTACACAAAAGTTGCATAAAGCAAGACAGAAACAAAAGCCTATTCGTTCTACTGATGTCGCAAACAAGGTTAATTGTGCATTTTTCAAGGGGCATTTTGCCCAACGGAGGGTCTAATGGATAGCCCGTACGTGTGTTCAAAAAATCCAATATTAAAAAGTATCCGAGATTTGATCCATATTGAAATCTAATTTCTTATTCAGATTTTGGATCTCATTGGAATCGAATTTTTTATTTGGATTTCAGATATCATAATTTTTTATTTGGGTTATTTGAATAACTGATTAATCCGAATAATAATTCAACTATATTTTTAGCCTAATACTCATTATCTAATGAACTATTATGTTATAACTCAATACTTAATAATGTTAACACATTTTAGTCCTTTAATCCTAAACAATTATACAATAATCGATTGTTATTCTAAAATAGAAATTTTAATTTTTGAGTTCTATAAAATTACCTATTATATTTCGATTTGTATTCAAGTCAAATTTGTATTTCTTGATTTTAAATCTTTTACTATGATTTTAAACATATAAAAAGCTAAAAATAAAAAATTGACAAAAATTAATTAGGAACAAAAAATAGAAAATTTTGTTATTTGGTTTATTCGGATTAATTCGGATTAATTCGGATATATCCGAATCCGATCCAAATTGAATTTAGATAGATTCGGATCGGATAGAGATATCCTTATTCAAATCGAAACGGATTTCATATAGGATCATGAAATTTTCAAATACGAATAATCCGTTATCCGATTCGCTGAACACTCCTAGTATCCCGGGCTACCCCTGAACTACCCCTAAAATCTCGTTCCGAACTGATACGCCCACTACACACATACATGACTCATTGAAGAAATTAACCGCATATAAGAAAAATATATAGTGTTCCATCAAGACATCAAAGAAAAACAACCACCATAAAAGAGATGAACCATGCTACTAAAGATGCAGCCTTCAGCAAGTTTCCAGATGAAGGAACTCTAGTAACATTTGAATACTTTTCTGCAGAGCAATTGTACCCACACCGACTCGGGGCTGCAATTCTATACACGCCACTGCTTGTTAACAAGTACACGTCTTTGTTGTTATCTTCGCTTAATGACAGCACGTAGCCCAGGTCAGGAACATTGTGAGCCTCCGGTTTGAACCCACATTCCATTGGTGAGTCGCGCGCACACCCAAAAGGGACGCTGTAACTAGTGAAGTTTTCGCTGTTTCCTTTGGTGTTGATAGCTGTCCATATGTCATAGCTGTACAAGTCTGTGTATATGTACCTGCACATACGTTCATATGATCATATCCTAGTATTAAATTTTAGCATCTGCAGTATTAAACTAGTTCAAATGGACATATTATGGTCAAAAGTACTAAATGTTTACAACATCTCCTTAATCATGCTATTCCAAATATGAGTAAACTTCAACGAAAATGGACAAAAGAAGTGTTAACGGGTCAACACAACCCAATCAGACCCATCTGACCTGCGAATTCCTAACTAGTTTTATTTTTTTTTTTATGTTTTATCCTGTTTGGATATGTTGTTATGCCGAAAGCCTCAAACAACCGAGAAAACAAACAAAAAAGAAACCGAAATTGAGCATGTAAGTAAGTATACCAACCAGGCATTCAAGCATGGATCAGTAGTGGCGCGGTAGACATAACCACCCAACACTGAGGCGGGCCCTTGGCTTGCATCAACGTTATCATGTTTGTATCCTGCCACAGGGAATATGGTGGTTATAGAGGTTGGCTGAGTGTACCCCCCGGGAGCATACGATGGATGAGTGGGATAGGGCCCCTCATACATGCGCCATCCATAGTTTCCGCCTTTCTTGATTAGATTAATCTCTTCATACTGATCCTATAAATGTAACATTATATTTTAGCTAATGAGATGTAGAGAAAGTCTTGTTAACTGCATCCTTGTTAACTATCATACTTAGTAGAGCTGAAATTTGGACCTGTTTGTGAACCAGTCAATTCAGGTTATGTTATATACAAAACGATTTTAACAGCTAAAGAAGAGCTTAAAACGAAATGCTTAAACGGATCGACAGTCATTAAAAGTGTATTTTGGATGCATACAACTCACAAAATCATATTCTTTTTCATAAAGTTGATTATTACTGTAACAATGTGTGATCCTACTTAATAGCCTGCCTGGCATGGCTAAAATTATACACAAAGTTACCCGCTTCGAACTGTACCTGTTTTGACCTATTATCCAACCTGCGCACTTTCCTGCATCTAAACTTTATTAAATATATATATATACCTTACCGACATCTCCACATATGAAGCGAGAAGGCATTTCTGAGTCAAAACTGCAGCGCCAAGGATTACTAAAACCCAAGGCCCAAATCTCGGGTTCAAATTCTTTATCCGTGGTGTATGGATTGTCTTTCGGTATTGAATAGTTTCCCCATAGGCCGAGCCTCCTTATTTCCTCTTCGCCTAAGTTCATGCTCATGACAAAGGAAAATGATCAGTGTCTTACTCAAGATTACAGCTAGAGTCTTACTCAAGTATATAAGATCAAAATGTTCAAGAATTCTTGTTTTGTGGAAAATGGTGAAGGTGCTTACTCGGTATGATATCTACATCAAGCCTCAATATCTTTCCAAGCAACGATTTCTTGTTTTGTGCAAAGTTGTACGGGTCAGCAACGTGTGAAGCATCGCCAATCATGAAATACAAGTAGCCATCATCAGGGCCAAAAAGAATCTGGCCCCCATGATAAGCTTCAAGCGGAAGTCCCATCGTGAATATCCTCCTTACTTCAACCGGATTAGCATGTCCCCTCTGTTACATATGATCAAAAACACATGTTCATCATTATTAGTATCAAACGATTCAAAACTAACATAAACAGAAACTTTTGAAAGTTGGTTACTTTCAATCAAAAAGTTTGAAACTTTGATGCTAACTTGAGCAAAGTTTTAGGCATATTACAAAATGAGAAATCAAGTATCATTACCCACGAAAGTTTTGAAGAGACGGTGGTGCCATTGGCGGTGAACTCTGCGATTACAACATGAAACTGGCAAGGATAAGAATCTTGAAGAGAATCAAATTTGGAAGGATCACAACCAACATCCGTATTACAAGAACATCTGCCTTCACATCCAGGCTGCTGAAACTTATCACAGTTAAAAACAGCAAACAATCTGCCATTTTCGCTGAAGTTTGGATGAAGAGCTATGCTCATAAGTCCCATTTCGGTTGCGAATTTAACTTGATCACTCAAATCAAGAAAAGGGTCTGCTTCATCTATCATAAAACTTTGTAACGAGCCAACCTCAGGAACCATGGCTAACCATATCTTACCTTGTTGGTTACACACGAAAACTCGGTTTGACCCATCTGGATGTGGAACCATATAGAGGTAGGAACTGTTTCCAAGTTTTTCAAGACATAGACCCTTCGGCGGTTGAGGGGCCTTTGAGTCATTGGTCGCATTACGAGGAGGAGACGATGATGATGAATGATGAAGAAGAAGCAAGAGAATGAAGATGCAAAGGATCTCAAATGTTCCAATCATGACATATGAACAATGATATGTTTCAGCAGTCTTTGAGTGACAAAAACACACAGCCTAATTTTAAGTTTCAATCCAAATTTGGATTATGATTAGCACTAAGGTTGCTACTTTACAATTAGAAAGTTATGGGATTGAGTCACATATATGTCTATCTACAATATGCAGCAAAAACATGTGTTAAAAAATTACCTAGAAACCAGAGTTGTACATGTGGCGAAAGGGTCATGCATTTTTGTAATTGGGCCAGTTAATCTGCCAACACTTTTTCCTACATTATTTTCTTTTGATTTTAAAAATTGCTAAATGTATTTGTTATCATTATAACAAAAATCTATACGGAAAAACTGTAATGTAATTTAATAAATAATGTGCAACGTTGGAACATCTGAATAGTACTTTGAACCTTTTTAACATGTTTCACCATTTTTAAATCATACATATTAATATATAGCACATATCAAATCATTTTCAAGAAAATGGATTCAAACTGTTTATCTTTAGAATGAAATTTGATTATAATGGATGGCAATTCTTATTAAATTAAAATAAGTAGGTTTTGAAGTTGTTTAATATAACCTTTTTTTAAAAAGTAAACTGAAGCATGACTTTTTTATTAAACGGCTCAAGTTGTTAACCCTTTATGGTTAAATAATTTTATAAAAGTTCCTATATAGATTTTGTGGGGGATTGTTTAAAACTTTAACATTTAAAGTTTGATATTTTAATTTTTAAGTTAACATCTAACTATTCATTCGTGGAAGTAAAATTAATTTTTTACCTCAACTTTTCACAGTCACTTTATTTCTATCAACTTTATTCGTTACTCCCGACTACTCATCCTCAAATCTCACTCCTTGATTCTTCAATCCTTTCTAGCTTGTTCCTCTAACTTTGTTGTAAATATACAAACCCAAAAACACTAAGTGGGAATGAGAGATGAGAAACGAAACAATCAAAAAAGACACAAATTATAGAATTTAAAAAAAGAATGTTTGAGTTGGAATCATTGGTTGTTTAAATTGTTAATAAGCTCCCAAATATTACTCATATTATCAAATGAATATTATATGTGTCAACCCAAACACAACATGATTTTAAGTGCTTTCGGTTTAGGGTAGATGTTTTTAACACGCATATGTATATGGGTTGTGTGGTTCACCTATTCAACCTACCAACATATAATCCTTCAACTCACCAACCGTATATGATTGACACCCTAAATCATATTAAATACTTGTACAACCTATTGCATTCACCTTATCAGGACCATCTAATGGAGTGTTTGGATGTATATTTTGTAAATAATTACTGTATCATAATCAGATCATCAAACAATTGATTGATTGAAGCTAGGGACCAGTTATCTCATGCCACACTTTAATTGTTTATTCAATTTCCATTGTTATCCACACTAATTAATTAACACAATAAACAAATTTCAATATCAAATCTACACAAAAATTCATCAACAGATTGAACGCACATCCAAACACCCCCAAATTTGGCTTCCTTGATGCACCAAATCACCCTTTTCTCGATAGATTCATCGATCTCAAGCCAATGATTCACAAACACAAACTATAAAATGTGCAAAAGCAGCAATCTCAAGCCCAAATATTTCACCTAAATTCCAGTGCATACATTTGATTATTATTACACGGAGACAGACAAACCCTAGGTGTGGATTTGGGTGCAATTACGATATTGTGCATGGTGATTTCCCGACACGATCAAGTTTTCGAAACTTTATACATTAAAGATCGAAGGATGTTGTTCGTTTTTCACCGTGATTTCAGACAGATTATATGGTAAAACAATGTCAATTGGTATATTGAAATGCATAGTTGTGAATTGCCTGATGAGTTTGTTCATAAAGCTAGTTCATAATACACGTGCTTGCGCGATTTTTTACGAAACTAGTTTATCCTCTGGAGCATTGGGTCGGGACTTTTATCATGATCACAAATGTCAAAATGCGGATATCAAAACATGCCAAGGCATCATGAAGATTGATTGTGATCCTACATCATATCAAAGCTTACATTCTTAAAAACCTAATACAATGGAAAAAAAACACAAATATGGGTTCGGCACAGCCTCACACTACGTCGTAAAACCCTAAAGTGTACTCAATGAGCGTCACTCGACCGTAAAATTTAAAGGTAACTTTGTTTAAAAGTTGTACCCCATCATAAGTAACATAATGTTGATAATATTAAAAGCTAAAATTAAAGTATTTTAAAAAACGAAAGTTTTAAAATTTCTGTGGCTATAATAACAAAAAATTAAAAACAAGAACCTATATTATTCGTCAGTTTGTGTTTTAAGTATATATCAAGTATAATGTTGATATTTGAAAGCATCAATATGTGTTTTAAGTCTCGGGTCGAACCTTAAAAGACATATCTGCTTATTATTCTTCTATCAATTTTAATATGCCATTTGAAGGTCAAGTTATTATTTTTGATGGTGATACTAGACAAAGTAGATAAGAAATTGTGAATGCATCTTTAAGTTCATTATATATTTAAATTATATGCAAACTGCCTAAATTAACAAAAAACATGATGTTAACCGTAGGATGTAACTCATCTAAAGTTGAAGAACCTAAGAATTGTTCTAAATGGCTGAGATTTAGGAGAAGGAAATGTTGGTGGTATACTGATATTATCCACTTTATTTGAGTTTGTATTTCCTTCTATTCCTGATAATTTCAAAAATCCAGTATTGTAGAGCCACACTTGAATCGAATAAGGAAACATCAAGAAAGCAATTATCAATTGCTCTCAAGGTTTTCCGGAAAGAAGGAGTGCCTCAATTTCAGATAATGTTCGTCAAATGGGAATTTTGCATGATAAATTACAAGAAAGTACATCTCTCTTAAGGTTATTAATGATCTTTAGAATTTTAGGTTTGTCAAATCATAGTTTAATACTTATGCTAGGTGTTCCAATTGTTGGAGCATATATAGTTACATATAGTGTGTCCGTCGCTTGTCGAATAGTCTAGGCTTAATGTAATACACCTGATATGTTGTAAACACATGAAACTGGGTCATTCGCAGGAGCATATGCGAATGAGACTCAGTCGTACGACTGAGCCATGCTAATGGACCAGCCGTGCGACTGAGAGATGTGATTGGGACATTCATAAGACTGAACCATAAGTATGGTCCAGTCGCACGATTGAAGCATACGCATGGTTCAGTCGTACGATTAAACCATACGCATGGTCCAATCGCACGAATGGCCCCAGTCGCATCTAATATGGGCCGATGCCTATATATACCAGTTTCAATGTGTAGAGTGGGGGATTTTTGACAGGATGTTTACCCGGAGCCTATGGCTGCCGGATGAGAGGGGAGATCATGCTCGATCTTTCCCTTGCCAAGAGTCTTGATTCTTATGTTGTAACGAGCTTGTAATCGTTAGGTTTTATCAATGAAACCATTAAATTATAGTTCGAATTATTGTTTGTCTCTTGGTTTGTGCTGTTGTTTATCCTTCCGTCAAGAACACGCTCGGATGTTTACCGATCCAGCCGACTTCACACCAATTATGTTACTAGAAGACATTAATAAGAGAAATGGTTTATGCAATGAAACTAGACTAAAAGTCATATCACTTCATAATAGTCATAAAGCAAGGATTATGTTTGGATCACATACTAGAACACACACTTTTATTCAAAAACTGTTTTGATACCCATCAAGCAAAAAGAAATCCTTTCAAAATTTAGGTTTTCACCTACGTGGTCAATTGTGTGTGGCACTATCAAGAGTTAAAGACAGAGATAGAGTAAAACCATTAGTTTAGATCAAGAGGGTAGAGTTACAAATAAAGTAGTCAATATTATATACAAAAAAATATTTAGATATTTATTAATTATATACATGCTTCTTCATTTCAATTTTATCCGTTGTTCAACCTATATATTATAAAAAAAATACCTAATCATACATAATCAAGTATGTAAAAGAGTTTATGAAAGGAGATACACAGCCGCTATATAGAGGTTAAAGTGAATGTTGACAAATCCGTTCTATGACCTCTCTAGTCTTCAATTGATAATTTGCACGCTAGAATATCTCTTAACTGGAAAATATCATTGTTACACCAAGTCTTGCTTTATAAAGGAAGTAATCATGTTGGTCTCATTCTTTAAATAAAATAATCACTTTTACCTATCACTTGTCACCTTGGGCTCTTTTAAGAAAGGAAATGATCGGCACATACTTCTCACTTGACAAAGGAAATGAACTCTTAGCTTCATTGTCTACCATGTTGACGTCCCTAATGAAACCATTTTAACAATTGATTAGAGTGAAAAAAGATAAGTAGTCATGTGAGAATGTTGGTGATTAAAGTAGTACTTATAGGATTTGTTTTTTTATATTGAGCCCTTGTGCAAACGCCTATATTGCCCCAGTGGTCACATTGTGTGTAGCGAGACAAAATGGTTATACGGTGGATGTTCATTTGTTGTTTTATGTGTTTTGCGGTCCCAAGGAAGGGGTGGCGGTGCTACCATACCTCGTCATAATACACTACAAGGCTACCTATTTCAATTGGTCTAATATTAATAATTACTCCTTTATCCAGTAATACCATTAAATTAATATAATATAAATTAAGAATTGATTTGTGTTTTGCATTAAATCTCCCCTTGTATATTAGCTAGTAGATTTTCCCTTTACACAATGGAGTCTTTACACAATGGAGTGAGGATATAAAAAGTTTATTAATTGTAGTATTAAGCTTACATAACTCTTTGATCTTGGTGATTTCATTCTTTGTTCTTCATAGTGATATCCATCTTCTTCTTGCACATAAGCTTCACCTAAGCTTTGATATCAACTGTTAGCCTAGAATCGATGATCAAACATGAAAAACACACCAATAGTTGTGGAAACCTTCGGGACTATTTTTAATATTATTAAGAACAAAACTCACACCAAAAAATTACATAACCTTTCATTTATACTAAACCTATAATAATCCTAATAACTCAATTAAATAAACAAATAAATCTAACAAATTCAAGCCTAATACAATACAAACTCAATCAAACAAGCTATAAACTAATACTAATAATTGTCTTCTAACAAATTAATAAATTATATAGTATTAATCAAGATTAACATCTTCAATGTCTGGCTAATATAAGTGTAGTAATACATGCAGTCTCATGTGTGTAGGATGATGAAAGATGAAATGATGATGTTTACCATACTGTCATGAACCGCCTAAAAACAAGTCGTGCTACTTAGATTTCGAAAGTTCTCGAAAACACATGAAGGCATGCAAGGCCATTCGGAAGACATCAGAATAGCTCAAGCAAATCTGGAAAATGTAACACCCAGTTATTATTATTATTTCTAAAATCCAAAGAAAGAAGAACAAGTTGAAGAAAAAGAAAGAAAAAGGAAGAAAATACATTTCACCCAAGTCAAGGGGTAAAAAGTGCCAAAAAGGACAAAATTTTGGAAGAGTGGGTGTAAAGGGGGCATGGCCACCCACTCTCCCCTCATCCTCCCCATTCCACTCTATTTTGAGAGAGAGAAAAGGGAAAAAGGGCAGAAATCCATTCGGGAGTTTGAAGAAACAAGGTGAAGAGCCGAATTCAAGTGGGTTTCTAGGTGAAGCTTGAGGCAAACGGGTTTGAAGGAAGTCTTACCCGAAGAGGCTGCTAAGGTGAGTTCTAGAACCACTGTTTCACATGTTTAACAGATTGTTGGGGCTGGAAATGCATATGAAAATGTTTTTATTAAGGTGGGTGTTGTACCCGTATGTATGTGTTTGTGTGTTTATGTGCGATTCGGGTGGGGTTCGTGTTGGGCAAGGCTATGTTTGAATAATGTTGTGTATGGGTTTCTAAGGCTTAGGACGGATGGTATAAGCTTAGAATAGGTTAGGGAAGGTTTGGGGACTGCAATCCTTTGTTCAGGTATGAATGAGGTTGCTTCTGCGCTCAATTAGGGCTCATGCATCTGGAAGTTTCCTCATGCGACTGAAGGTCATGCGATCGAAGGCCATGCGACTGAAAGTCATGTGGCTGAAGGTCTTGCGACTGAAAGTCATGCGACTGAAGGTCATGCGGCTGAAGGTCATGCGACTGAAGGCCATGCGGCTGAAAGTCATGCGACTTAAGGTCATGCGACTGAGGGTCCATACGCCTTATAGTGTTCATTCATTGGAAGCCCTCCATGCGCCTAAGTGTTCTTCATACACCCAAATAGGCTTATGCGCCCAAAAGACTTAGAATATTTTCTACTTTTTTTGGGGGGAAAATGGAATGTAAGCTTTGGCTTGGATTGTTTCCGGGGGCTATGTAGGTTGGCTTTTGAGGTCATAGATGATGGTAATGTATGATGTATATTATGCATGTATGATGGTGACTTGGATGGTGATGTTTGTATGCTCATGTTGATGCTCTTTATTTTGTATGATTATATCCTCGTGGCTTTACGTTGAATGTTAATGAATAAAATGAAAAGTATTATGTAACGTAAAGTGGAAGATAATAAAAAGATGAACATAATGAAAGAATGGATGCATTAATGAATGAATACAAGTAAGAAAGGGTTGCAAGCAAATTTATGGAGGTTCACACCCAATGAAGGGTGCTAGCTCAACTGTGTATGGGTTAGCTACCCCAGAAGGATGCACACTGGGGTCCAATCCTTGTGATTGAGCATATGTATGGGATCCTGGCAACTTTTCGTAGGTACTGGAGTCAGCTTGTGCATAATGTTCGAGGTCTATGAAAGACCTCAGGGCTAGTAACTAGCTTCCTGCACAATGTTCGGGGTATAGGATATGGCATTAATCCGGAATGAAAGAGAAAAGATAAGTGGTGAATGTACTTTCCCTAGGTATTGGAGTCAGCTTTGTGCATAATATTCGAGGTCTATAAAAGACCTCAGGCCCAGTAACTAGCTTCGTGCACAATGTTCGGGGTATTGTACATGTTATCGAAAGTAATGAACGTACGAATGAAAGTAACGAAAGTGAATGATAATGACGTACGGCGAATGAATGAAAGTTAACGAACAAATGATGAAGATAATAATGATATTATCTATGTGTATTTATGATGTATGATCACGTACGATTGTAAAGAACGGTTTTTAACGAAAGATAAAGTATGTTTTATTTTAAAACTAGAACCCACTCAGCAACGCTAACTTTAATGTGTTTCCAGTTGGCAGGTAATGGTTGCTGAGGATGGCACGGGGCGGCTACTTGGCTCTTTTTGGATGGCATTCTTTTGTTTAATGTTTTTGCATTGTAATGGGAACAAACAATGTTTTGTAACGAATGTTGTATTAACTTGCAAAAGCATTTATATTGAAATGAAAGGTTATTTTACCGTTTTCTTTGCAGTGTTTTATTAAAGTTAATGTAAATATATGTTTTATGTGCGATGATTGACCAACTGTAAGCGTCCCAGGAACGGGGCCTTACAAGTTGGTATCAGAGCCATAGTTTAAGTGAAACGGGTAAATTTTCAAAATAAACCTAAACTTAAACTAAAAATGGGATGGAAAGGGAAGGGATGCCAGCCTAAGTAGCTACGTGCCATCAGGTATTTTCTTAATGTTAACCGGTATTACGTGCGCATGTTATGTGGTTTATGTGCTTCTGTAGATTTAGATACTGATGTAGTCAGGATAGGTAATGCTTAGGGTATGAAAAGTAAAGTAAGTGGCTAATCACAACTGACCACTGTAATTAGGGACTTACTATACTTGACATTATAGAGATTAATGAAGAGGCTGATGCAACCCAAACATCCAAAGTCTATCCTACATGCTGCACAAGCATATTGAAGAAGAATGCTTAGTAAGTTTAACACATGCAACAGCAATATTCTAAGTGTGAAATCTTCCGAAGCCAAGACCAATATCTTCCGAAGCCAAAGATGAAGTCTTCCGAAGCCTCAGAGACAAAGTCTTCCGAAGCTTCAACTCATGAAGACAGATTTCTTTTGAAGACTTTTGACACATTCTTTATTTGATGTACTGTTCCATAAAACTGGACACCTTTCCGCTGCGTCTCTGTAAAGTCACCAACTTACATGATGTTAGGACCTGCGGCGTACGGAGTACTAACAGATTCAACGTGAAACCAGATCAAACAGTGTGGAATCCTATTTGATTGGCGATCCAATCAGGGAAAACGTTAATCCGATCAATCCTAACGATTAGAATACGTTAAGAATAGACTAGGAATGATCAGAAACGTTCTATGAACTTGGAAGGGACGTTCTGGACGAACTTGGACGGCTAGGGTTGTGAATTCTCGAAAT
>BJCM01084658.1:0-15318 GCA_018326385.1 Flaveria bidentis
TATATACATACATACATACATATATATATATATACATACATATATATATACATACATACATATATATATACATACATATATATATATACACAAACACATGCATATATACATAAAACTGAAAATTACTTATAAAAATTCCAATCTAATTAATCCTGATTAGTCTCACCTAATCGCTAGTCCGTGCCCCCACCTCCCAATTAGCGCCTAGCGATTTTTACCACCATGGTCACCATCGGGTTTTAGAACCAAAAAAACGCATTTTAAGACCAGTTACGCATGAATTTTAAGACCGGTTACGCATGCATTTTAATAAGCGTGGGGCGCTCCCATGCATTTTGATCCAAATAGCCAATGCATAATGCATGCACATCACAGACATATGTGAGGCATTTGTTATTAAACAACACTAACAATATATTTATAGATTATATTAAACACTAAAAGATAAGATATTTTCATCATCACTGATCACAATTGGTAATCAATGCTCTAATTTTTTCAAATACCCAAACCATTGCTCAATTGACGGTCAAATTTGCTCGATTGATGGTCCCATTTATTCAATTATATTTGTAAAAACTCACAACCATGGTAAACAATGGTCTACTTTGTTTTAATACTAGTCAACCGCACAATGGGTCACATTGAACCGCATCAGTCGCATGAACTACATTGGTGCGTCTCTATCACCGCATCCTGCGCATCGCACATTGTGTTCTCCTGATCCGTGCAATTAAAAACAAGATGGCGGCTAGGGTTTCTAGCGGCTGTCATGAGTGAGTGGCATGTGGTGGCAACTAGGGTTTCAAAGGACAGTTATGGATGCATATTGTATGTGGCTACTAGCATTGAGAAATGCAAGCCGTAAAGTATTGATGATATCCGGCTTGTGGTGGCACCTAGGGTTTAGCAATGACTTGGTTGTGATACCATATAAAAGTGAAAAGAGATATTTTAGTGTGATACCTAGTATGTAACAATCTACTGGTATACATCATGAGGATATGATACCCTATGTTAGTGGGTAAGCTAATGGACCTAACCCTAATGACAACTAGCCTAATAATCTAACAAGTAATAAATCGTAAGTTGATGTCTATTTTGCACCTAAATAGTAGTGTTGCTAAAATACGGAAAAAAAGTGTATAAGTCTATTTCGATTTCTTGCAGTTTGGCCTTAACTGAAGTTTGTTCAGCATCATTCGTTTTACCTTGCACGTTGACTGCACAATGCAGGTTGTAGTTATTAATGGATGAATCCGGTGCAGCCATATGAAAAACAACTTCAGCCCCTTCACAAGCTGCAATAACAGAAAAAGCACATAAAATTTTAAGTCAAATATGAGAACCAATGACTACACACCTATACTCCATTTAATTTTTAATACTGCCTCCATCCATATAGAAATTTCTTCCCCTTTTCTTTCGAATTCCGTTCCCAGAAAATAAGTAAAAAAAAAGAAGAAATCCCATTGTTGATCGTATTTCTTGAACAACCTTTTATATAACCCTAGTTTTCTTCCTTTTTTTTTGTTTGTACTTCTTTTATCTATGTTCTCCATATTTTTACAACCACATAAGAGGTTGTAACATCTCTTCTCCTTAATAGCATCTTGTATGCCTACTCACTTCACCACACTAAGACCCTTCAGTAATATGTTAGCAGCAAAGGATAAACTTTGAACCAACTACCAAGCATGTTCGTGTTCAACATGGGCAGCAAGTAACATTACATTATTATGACTAAGAATTAACAATAATATGTGTGAATAATGAAGTGTTATACAAACTCAGTAGATCTTTCAGAAACGTATAGAAACATTGCTCCTTTTTATTTTCATGCATCTTATTTCAATATGCTGATAAAAGTTCTACTTATTATAATTCATCTTTAACAAGGATAAACGTAAAAGTGGGTAAGGTAAAAAGGTTAACATGTAGCAAAAAGAAACAATCTGAATTAGAAAATTTTAAACTTACCTTTGAGCACTTGAGATTTGTCACGGAGATCCATAGATACGTATTGAGCACGACCTAATCGTAAAGCTTGACCAAGGTTTCCCTTCTCCTCATAGGGTTCCAGCTTGATATCAGGACCCAAATCAGTGATCCTAACTGAGTATATTTCATACCTGATGAGCATATCAACTAAATGGCGTGCAGCAAAGCCTCTTCCCCCGGTGACAACACACCACCTCTCTTGCGGAATAGCCATTTCTGAATATTGATTTGTCCCTATAATAACATAACCATACGAAATTGAAACAATCTTTCAAGAGAACATCTTAGATGCAAACTAGCACCAAAACTATTCTATTTATGGTTTAGATGAATGTAGTTAGTAATTTTATTGATACTACTTTAGAAGTTTAAAGATGCATATTCAACATCCAAAATCACAATGTATCTCTATATTTTGACACTGGAGGTCTGGAGTAGTGATCGTACCCCTAATTTCTAACAAAATTAGATAAACGACAGATCTGGTTCAGCCAATTCTAGAAGAAACCATCGCCTACTAATATTAGAGATTGTATAATAACCGTTACGAATCTCAGTTCTCAACAGTTTGCAAATTCAAACAACGATTCAATTAGAAGACTGTAAGGTGTTTCTAATTGCAATCTCATACAGAAAACATCTTTTTGCGGTTCTAATTTTAAAGCTTTTACGCGGCTTCAACAAATCGAATCGAACATCTAGGTTAAATAAGAATGAACATTACGAGTATGAAAATGTGTTGTACCTGTAAGTCGGAGATTCGCCGGGATTTGGCCGCCGGAGAAACGCACGGCGGTCTAAATGACAGAACTGCGAGATGAAGTTTATATGTCAGTACTCCCGATCTCAAGAACAATAAAATATAACTTCCAACACAACGTACAACTCCGCATGCATTTGGTACATTACCAAAATTTTTATTCATATAATTATACTAAAAATCATTATATTTTTTGTAATTATTTTTTTCTCTTTCTTCCACTAACAATCATTTTAAAAAATATTAAAAAAATTATAATGATTGAACAGTAATTCTTCAAATATATCAATCCACAATAATATTTACTCTCTACTTCACTCATAACCACTCAAAACTTTTACATATAATATACCAAACACACTCACATATTTTTAAGGACTCAATTATAAATGATCTAACATCCAACAAAGTTTATATAATTTTATATATACTAGCTAGTGGGTCTAACCCGCTTTATGCATGGATGTTATAAAAGTTGAAGATTTGATTTTGATTATTCATACGTTAATACTAACTAGACTAGAAAAAGAATGTGTGGAGCGCCGATAACAAAAAAGTGTAATAGAAAGAAATACTACTTAAAAAACAATATCTCAAAACAGAGAAGAAAAATAATGAATGTATAAACGGTGACTTGACTATAGTTAATGGCTCTATTGTAAAATTGATTAAAAAATTGATATAACTCGAAAGCTTAAGTATATAACTCAAAAAATGTTCAGATGATTAAATGTAAATTCAACATAAGTCGAAGATTTAAATATAAAATTTTTTAAAAAAAAGTTCAGATGACTAAATGTAAATTTGACAGAATTCGAAGACTTAAAAATAACAATTAAAAAGTTCAAAATAAAACCAAATAAGATAATATTTGATTAATAAATTTAAATATTAATTTAAACTATTATAAATAATATAATATATAATATTGTGAATTAAATATTCTCATTTATTAAATAATGTTTTAATTAGAAGATGTTTATTACATAAGAGGCCAAACATGAACGATTGCATAGAAATCATGTACCTAATACTTAAGGTTATGACAGAGCCGGCTCAATAGTATGTATGGGTCAAGCTAGAGCTTGAGGCTTCTTATAAGTTAGGGCCTTTAATTCTGAAAATATATATGTAT
The DNA here is from genome assembly GCA_018326385.1 of Flaveria bidentis. Taxonomy (NCBI): domain Eukaryota; kingdom Viridiplantae; phylum Streptophyta; class Magnoliopsida; order Asterales; family Asteraceae; genus Flaveria; species Flaveria bidentis. Next base: position 3,897 of record BJCM01084658.1, read on the forward strand.
TATATTGGGCTTGGGCTAGTTGGCAAATTACTCTATTGGGCTAAAGTAACGCAAGACGAGCAATGATTCCGAATACTTCTTTTTAAATTTTTTGTTCTTGTTTAGGGCGCTAATGCAATATTATCAAATATAAATAGCAAGAAATGCTAAGGGTCGAAGGCATAATCATGGTATATGGGCAGACAGCGACGATTACGAGATCAAGACGACCTGCAAAACGATAAACCTCACTCGTTAACTTTCATATCAAAGTTCATATTAAGCTTTAATGGCGACGATTACGGTAATCTAATTCGGTTTTGATCATGAATCACAACAGGCCTTGCAATTTCAATCGAAGATTACGATAATCTAAAGTATCTTTCTTTCTTGTTCGAATGACCGGGAGGCAGGGGCGGCTACTACTCAACATGTTAGCTATTTTAATCGCAATTAGGGACTTTTGAGTTCGTTCTTCCTGATTTGAGTTTGCTTCTTTCTATTTGATGATTTTAGTTGAAACTATATTGCTTGTTTCTATCTTGTTGTTTGCCATGCTACTTGGTAAGTTCATTAAATTGCACATTGTTGTTTGGTGTTTGTTTTTGCCTATTGCTACTTGGTAAGTTGCACAATAATATTTCAAAAATCCTATTTGATGCTTTGAATTTAAAACGTTTGAATTAGGTTAGATAGTTAGAACCAGGAGTTACGACTAAGAATTTATAATAACCAGACACTATCTGAAAATTTGTATTTTGATTCAACGAAAAGGGAGAAAAAGGCTAGAGATGAAGCTGTAAATGTATTACTAAATTATCATTTAGTTTATCATTGTTGGTTTTATTATTGCTCGTCTTAAGTTCGGATAAAAAAGTAGTGTTTATATTAATTCTTTCTTATGGGGCCCCAACTTTTTGGTTCGCTTTAGGCCTCCATAAACGTTAAGCCGGCCCTGGGCTACGATGCGATTCACGTCACAAAGCCAATTAAACCTGTCCTTCATTTAGTGTTACGTCGGGTTTTAGATCGGGCGGTCACACTAGTTGAATGGGAAAGATGTCATCAGCGGTCTAGTTATGCATATATGAGCCTATTCCGAAAAAAATGGTTGGTTCTGGGCCAGTAGTTGTCGGGTGGGTAGGTGCGATTATCGGATGTGAGTTGATGACTTTAAAATTTTCTTTTAGTTTTCTAGATTTTAATAAAATCTTTTTTAAGGTGATTAATGTTTAAACTTATTTGTTTTTGTTAAATACTTAAATGGTTAAATGGTTTTGTTTGAAGTTCAATAAATGGAATTATGGTTATTTTCTGTATATTTTTTTCTAAATTATTCGTATCATTCATAATGTTATTTGGTTCGGTAGTAAAGTTATTCTTCTTTTATTAAAGTTTGTGGTTTGTATAAATCCAACTACGAAAATATGATGTTGCATATTTTTAAGTTTCTTAAAATCCAGCAATATCATTAATATTTTATGACAACATCATTCTAAAATTACATGTTTTTAAGACTTAGTAAACATAAATCGTAGTAATGATTTGACTTAGTTAAGTTCCATGTCTTCTTCTTCCATGTCGCAAGATATCTGTTGAGATATATTGACGAATTTGGTGGTTCATGTGCATCTGGAGTTCTGGTCTTTGTGAGGATTTGTATTGTAGGTAAATGTGTAACCACTATTGCATGTGTTCCACTCTTGTTGCTATATGTAGAGAAAGAGAGGTTTAGCGACTCAAGTATTCAATTAGTTTGATCGCCTACGCGGTGCTCTATCACTTTCGTTTTCTTCTTTGAAGTCAGAACTCCCTTAGCGACATCCATATGGGAGACGTCGGTGGTTGTCTGTGTCTACCTTAGCGACATCCATATTGGTTTTTTACTGAAATGGTCAGAACTTCCTGTGGTCGATGATGTTGAACTTAGGTTCATCTGAGATCATTCGGGCCTGTGATGCTAAAACTAGGTTCATTCGAGACACCCCCCCTCTTTGGGTCTATTTGTTAGCTTTTGATATCTGCGTCTACGATAATTAACACATGTTCGTATTATGATACTGATAGTTTTTGTTGTTATAGTTTTGGTTTTCCTGTCATTGGTGTTCTAGGAGTTCTTTCGAAGTCTCTAAGTCGATGATGATGCACATAAATTCATTTGAGACCACTTTGGATCTAAATAATGTCTATTAGTATCACGGTAAAACATTGGTAGGATTACTCCAAGTGTCCTAACTTGAAAGTAAAGTGGTAGAAATAAAATTTTTAAATAAATAGTATTTTCATGAAACAAGGGAATTGTAAGAAAACAATTAATATATGAAATCCAAGTGTCCTAACTTAAAAGTGAACTAGTGGGTGACTCCCGTATTACAATATATGTGTTGAAATTTATAAGGCTGAGTCTTGAAAATCTACATATTAGTATTCACATAGCAGTTTCCAACATCTCGTATTTTATAAATAGAGAATCTATCGATGTTTAACGTTATGTCAGTTTTGAGTTTGTTCAAAACCAAAATACAAAGTTATGGCATATTTGTTACAATGGTTGCTTCTCATGTTTAAGGGCGACTAATGATACAAATGTGTTAATTGGTGTCAGTACTTTATTTTGAAAATTCTACGTGTGAGGAGAACATTGTCAACGAACAGTTATGATTGATTAATGAGGTTTTTATCATGAGGTGATCCTCATCGGTTTTAGGAAAAATCACCAGATTGATCATTTGACCAAACCTATTTTCATTAATAGTCATTAGCCAATCAATTTATCATTTTAGCTAGTGTATCGCCACGTGGCGATACCAAGCCATGCGGTATCACCCCACATGGATTATTTTTTTAATTTTTTTGGACCGGCGATAAACCAACAATACGCCAGCTGACCCGTATCTCTCGCACTAAAAGAATTGTATTTTAATTTACTTCTTAAATACCATCTATTAATATTTATAAACATCAATACTTTTCTAAACCTGCTTCAAAACCGTCATCTTGGATTATGAATAAATAGAGACGTCCAAAAAATCAATCCGAATCTTCAACGTAATGGTTATTTAAACCAATGGTAAACTTTTCTATACACTATTAATAAATGTATTTTTATACTTGTATAAATGTATTTTGTACTCGAGCGATACACCCATCAAATCATATCGTTGTTGTATCGTCTAAAGATAAATGAAACGAATCATAATTACCCATTTGTCGGTTGAACCAATAGGTCACATCGTATTGCTGAAATATCATTGTGGATATACGTGAGGCTAGTAACATTTAAACACGCGGCCAAGGATACACATGTTACATCATATCGCCAGGTGGAGATACGATAGAGAAATTTTTACTTTTTAACCTTTTCAGCAATATGGATCCATGTGGAATCGCTGATTAGCGATATAGGTTTTTTTAGCGATACATGGGTGATACCAGATGCATTGGTATCGCTGGTCAGTATAATCCGTCAATACCACAACATTAATATCGCAAGTAGGAGATATTACTACCAATGGCATCATCCGATTCGTCAAATAATTTAAAAAATTAAGAAATCAAAGGCTAGTATTAAACAAGTTTGATCAGATGGTTATTTTGTTAAAATTTTCCTTGTTTTTATTTGTTTTCCAAAAAAAGATGGTGCTAAGTTGCAATGTGCAACCAATGGCAGTATACGTGTTTTCTTTAACAGCCAACGAATAATTTTTAAGCCCGGTCACCCGGGTAAACCTAATGGCAAAATGTCATCCACGCCCGCGAACACAGACAACGCTGGTGACTCGGCTCGCCCACCATTTCAAGGGAAACCCACCACCTAAAGGCCCACTGTGGTAAAACACTTGACTCACTAAAAACATATTGCACCTAATGAGACTCCAACCCATGATTTTCACTTTGGCAGTATACGTGTTTTGCTTATCCCCCTAACACCCCCACCCAGCCCACCCCCATAAGCCACCTACTATTTTAGATCTTGTTTATCCTAACTTTTTTGTTTTTGGATTTTTATAAGATTTCTTTTTTAGTTTTCTTTTGTCTTTTTAGATCCCCAAGCATACCTTTGTGACGTTATTATTTTTGTTCAAGCCTTGATATAATTTTTTTTTAAAGATTTGCCCGTCTAAACATAAATTTTAACAAGTTTTTAGTCATTCTTATCATTTGCTTTGACGTAAACTTTAATCGAAAAAACAACTTACAAGTCATCAAAACTGATATACTGTTGTTATGTATACATGGTTTGCACTTCTTACTTTATTGTATGTTCTTTTTTTTTTAATTTATGTCTCGACATAAATTTTATTCAAAAACTAACATTTCAAATTTATCACCACATCAACAACTTGACGATGCACATGGGTTTACGTGCAGTTTACTAGTGATAATCAATTCAATAAACAATTAATAACGTTTAATTACTTTTTCATTGAATATATTTTTTACAATAAATGAAACATATTCAAATACAAAATACTTCATATGAACAACTAACAACAAAGCCACACATATTCTTGACAACCATTGATTACAATGATTACACATAAGTCTTCCACCAACAATTTATTCTGTGAGAACTATTGATTTGCTCAAAGGGTTGTATCATGTGTAGCACCGCTACCACCACTGGTAATCATACTTGTAGCAAGCATGTCAGTTATAGTCTTCTCACCTGTCCCAGTATCGGTCTTCAGCTCAGCAGCAACGAGGCCTGCATGAGTTTCACCACCACCCCCGTTACTGATATCTAGTTGGGTAGCGAGGGTGGTCACATTGACTTCACCATCAGGACCAGTGCTAACTTCCACTGTTGTTGTCGTTGGATCTTCTTTGGTTTTGCCACAACATCCTCCAAATGCACCCTATCCATCAAATACTAATACTCACATATCTATTGACAATCATGTTGATAACATATTATAAAACACGAGAGAAACATAAGAGACACTTATTCATTCGATCAACAAAACCATCACATACATCATAGATACAATAAAATATGAGACTTGACTAAAGCTCACAAAAGTTGAGCTGAGCATAAAATAGTCTATATTTATGTGGCATATAACACATGATTCAACCACGTTCTTTCCAATCATTTGCTAGAGAGAGAGAGAGAGAACTTACAACTATAGAAGTCCAAACTTGTTTGGAACAATTGACTAGAGCAGCCATATGTTTGACCTCACTTGGAGTACTAGATAACTAGAGAAACAAGGTGACGAATATTGATAAGAAGACTTGTGCATTTTAAACTACCAAAACACATTTTTATTTAATGCACGTTAGTTGCCATTTCCCAACCACAACTTATTTTCTATTAAAACTAATCAAGTTACGCAATTGCCTGGTATATACGTATATACGTGTGTGTATATATAGAGGAAAGTGGATCGTTCACTTCAGAACTACTAATATACTACGAGAATTGCATAAAATATTTGTATTTATTACTTTAAATTAAAATGATACGTACGTGAATCAGATGGTTTTTATATTTTAGCATTATATGCAAGTGAATTAGATGGTTTTTATAGTTTTCAATGTGCTATTGGTTTGCAATGACTATGTATATATGTATAGATACATACACACACCAAGTGAGTTCTTGAAGATAGGAGTGAGCATTCAAAACCGATAACCGAAAAGAAACCGAAACCGAACCGAAAATAACCGAAACCGAAATAACCGATCGGTTATGGTTAATATATGGCAAAAACCGAACCATTCGGTTACGGTTTCGGTTTTCTTTTTTATGATAACCGAAATAACCGAAACCGAACCGATTACCATATATTCATGTATTTTTTTTGTATGTTTTTTATTTATTATCATATATTTAAACATATTTTCATACACATTTCATGTATATTTATGTATTTTCTTGTATTTTTGTGCTTGGAACATGTACAAAACACTTCTTAACAATGAAACCGAGCTTCATACCAAACTTATAACATCATAATTAAAAAACCGAAAATAACCAAAACCGGACCGAAACCGACCAAAAACCGAACCGATACTCAGTTTCGGTTTCGGTTGATTAAATTCCAATAACCGAACTATCGGTTTCGGTTTCGGTGGAGCTCAAAACTGAACTGAACCTACATTTGCACAACCCTATTTGAAAATAGTGGATATTATATTCACAAGAATCACCGGTTACCACATACTCTAATGGTAAAGTTATGCAAAATTACGTGTTTCTTTGGACGTACGTGCTTCCTATTTTGTTTTCTTTTCCGTTGGTACTTATAGTTACCTTTTTTTATTAGGTTTCCTTTTATTCGTTCTTTTTTTCTTTTTTCACATTTATAATCATATAAAACTAATTTTAATCTAGAAAAAATAAGAAGTGAAATTTGGTTCGATGTTGAAATGAAACCAAAACGAGCTCGGTTTGGTTTAATTTATGGATTGATTATAAGAACTCAATTCGGGCAATTAAAAAAATTAAAAGATGTACGTTGAGCAGATGATTCGAACCCATCCAAAGCAATAGTTATATAATTAAAAATGAACTTGCAAGTCTAGCTAAAATCGTATTATAACTTTGTAGCAAGTCAATTTATTAAATTGTACTACTTGGTTTCATTTATTAATAAACTAAAACGTGTTAGGTTACACATCAATACATAGAGTATACCTTTTAAGAAAAAACAATACCGTCGACGTCATAAAATATTACTCTTAGTTCTTAGCAATCTAATTATTCACATAAAAAAATCTAACGTAAATGCACATACATATTTATATTGGTAACGAAAGGTATATTGTTAACGTATTACATATTATATTGATAATTAAGTGTATATTATTACGTATTATTTAACTTATGTGACAATCCTAAAAACTAAGGGTACCTAAAAGGTGAGACTTATAATCTCATTTTGTATTTATAAATTTTTTGGGGAAAAAACACATTGTTTTGGGATTGATGCATATAAACATATATATATATATATATATATATATATATATATATATATATATATATATATATACACACACACACATATATATATGAGATTTTTGAGTTTTACAGTTATTTTGTTACAACCATTAATTCAGATGTAGAACCGTTGATAATATAGGTAGTGCTACTTAGAAAACTATTTCCTGCACCAACAAGATTAGTGTTGCGATACTATATTATCTGATTTTGTGATTTATATTTGTGACAACTATAAATCACCTGACTTATAAGTAGCTTTCGTTGTGATCTTATTTATGTTGCATCAATATATGTATTTTGTTTAGAAAATAAACTTATGATTTCACTAACTTTATGTTGATTATTTTGAGTATGTTTTTTTCAGGTATTCATCATGTCTAACAATATTATTTTCTCATTTGATGTATACAATGACTGAGGCGAAGTGATGGGGAAAATTTGTGTTAATTTAACTGTTAACATGTACGAACTTAGTCTGGCGGTGGATGTTCACTTTCATCGTTTCTGAAGCTTTAGTAGTTAAATAAGCATGTTTTGTAATAGGGTTATATTAAAATTGTGTGTACTAACATTAATGTAACCCGGAATGGTATTATATATGGAATATATTAATATATTATGTTTATATGTATTTTGTTTTTACTTTATGATCAATATGTTTCTGATATGATGATCATTGTTAATGAATTAATGATAATTTTTTACTGTAAAACTAAAATGACTTAAAGTTTCTTTTCTAATAAAATACTAATTTACTAAGTAATTTATTTTTTAAGTCTCCTGAATGTTTAACACCCGAAATTTGTTTTATATTAATTTATTCTATAAAATTAACTATCTTTACGAAAATAAAGGTACCATAATTCATAAATAAATTATTGTTAATCACACTATTTCACTTCCATTAGATATCGCTCGAAGGAAAGAATATCATCAGTTTATGCTAGAATATCATGTATAATAAAGGTTAGATAGAACAAATATTAAATAGTTACTAAAAAATTACTTATTTATTATAATTATAATATTAATATAGATAATTAAGACTAGGTCTATCTTCATTTGTTTTTTTATTAAATTCAAATTAAGTTTCCCACACATAAAACGTGTTAGAAACCACTTTTTGTATAACATGGTTATTTTTTTATGTTTTAAACTATAGTATGTTGTTTTGTTTTAAAGTTTCTTAAACCCGTAAATCATTTTTTGTTATACACGTTAAAGGACCATATTATACCTTAAAAAGATTAAAGATCCCTTGATACTGTTTTATTATTGTTTTTCCTTAAACATGTATATTATAAGCCATATAGTAGTTGTAATTTGAAAGACATAAACTATCAACTAATTAATTAATGTTTTTATTTTCTTCCATCCATAATTTTTAAAGTTGTAGGGACGTAACCTGTAAGATGAATTAACTATACGATTGACGTTTCTTGTCATGTTGTAGGTTTTTTTTATTCTTATATATGCGACTTAATTATATTGTTAATAATTTAGGCTTTGATCATTATATAATTAAACATGTTATAGTTAACCTTTATAGGTTAGATATAGTGGATCATCAACATACGTAATATAACTTTGTCTCAATTATAGTCTTTAGTTTGTGTACTTTAATTTTATGTTGTAACTATTATAGAATTGCATTGTATTACATAAAATCATATTCTATAATATATGATATAAATTTTTATACATGCCAAACAAAAATAAATAAATAATACATCAAAAGTTGGACATGTGGTTAAATCAAATTAGAACATCTTCAATCCTCGGGTTTTGTGACGGTTTGTAGATATAACGAAATAAATAATACTCTTATAGGATCTTATATTTTTAAGAAGTATATTAGATTGAAAAGAAAGACAAACGGGTAGTTGGTGTCTTTGTTTTAGTCTTCTGGTAAACTACTATTCCTTTGTGGGGGTGGATCGGTGATTACTAGTCAAGTGGAAATCAAAATTATTTTAATAACACATATATTTTATAAATGTGTCATTGTATCAGTATAAGTATAACGATTAGCATCATATGTTCATCTCATTAAATTCTAACTAATGTAGTTTTTTACTTAGATTTTAAAGGCTTCACCAATGACATTTGTTAAACCAATGTAACACATGCCACGAATGTGGGTGTGATCACACTGTTAGAAGAGTTGATATAAGCAAGATGTGTCACAAGTCAAATCTATCAATACATGTCCAATAGACATCGTTATAGTGCATGACTTTAACTTTTTCATATTAATTATATAATTATAATAGGAACTTTAATAGATGATATAAAATGAATAACCGGAGATACATAAAGGAAATATTTCAGATGAACACAAAGCGTGTAGAAAGGGAAATAATAGAGAAAATCATATGTAGAAAAGGTTGTAAATAATGATAAATAAAGGAAATAATACTTTATAATAAATTTAAAACACCTTGTAAATAATGATATAAATGAATAATCGGAGCGAAATGTAACTTTAATAGATACATAAATGCATATAATAGAGAAAATCAAATTTTAAAAAAGTTGAATAAATTGTATCAGATGAACACAAAGCGTGTGAACAAAACTTGATTATAATATTGTATGGATCATGAAATTTAATTATTTAATTACTAAATATAATTAAAGAAAAACGTTTGCAACTATTTCCATATCAATTATATTTTCAACAATAATAATCCAACAATTTAATTAAAATATTTATTTTTAATAAATATAGATCTAACATTCATAAGTTTCATTCTAATGAGTACTTGTGGATGGAGCTTAGTTGACGATGAAGTGAATTATTTAGAAAATGTCATGTGCCTCTTAGATATTATTAGTATATATTAGTATGCATAGGATTTTTTTTAATCTGTATATATATATAATTAAAATTTCAGGCCTTTTGATAGATTGGATCCTGAGCGATTATCTTCATGCCTCTTTTTTGTACAAGCCCTGCTGCCCTGCTTTCCCTACGGGGTAGAAAAATTATGATTGGGACATCGCACCAAAATGCATGAAACTTGCTGGGTGCGAGGATTTTTTTGTTGAAATTGATTTCTACTATTGAGTAAATTACAAATACTTTCTTTTTAAGCATTATTAAAATTATAGGTCTTGCTCTTAAACTTTATTAAATACAGTAAGTACTTTATTTGAAAATTTATCACGTTTTATATCCTTTACATTATTAGTTTACTACAAAATGATTATTTTACCCTTATTCTCTAAAGTACATAACTTATACTAATATTTTATTTTTTTCTTTTATCTTAAATTTATTTGCTTACTTTTATTCTTTCTATTTTCTCACCACTTAATCATTTAATAACTTATTTCAAATATTATAAACTAGTTAGTTTTAATTTTTTTCATAATATATAATCTTATTATAAATTTTTTAGTTTATTATAGATATTTTTATTTGTTCAATTTAGTTACTTTTTTTCTCATAAAATAATAAAAACTATACAAATTATAATATTTTTAATACTAATAAAAAGAATTATAATGTTAATCGAACTTCATTGGCCCGTCCGTTTATGAGATAGTGGAAGCTGTAATCGTGTAGAATTTTATTTTGTTTGCTCTTTGTTGTTATTTTTAGCCTTTTGATTGTGATTTAATATATATATATATATACGTATATATATACATATATATATATATATACATATACATATATATATACATATACATATATATATACATATACATACATATACATATATATAGATATACATATACATATACATATACATATGTATATGTATATATGCATGCATATATATATATATATATATTGATATATATATATATATATATGTATGTATATATATTTATGTATGTATACCTATATACATATATATATGTATATATATTTATGTATGTATACCTATATATATATATATTATGTATGTATATATATATATTATGTATGTATATATATATATTGTATGTATATATATATATATTATGTATGTATATATATATATATGTATATATATATATAGGGGAGGGATCAAATGAAAAACATGATTATGATTAAAAACTATAAAAACCATCACAACCCAATCACATAACTTATAATTGATTTAACTTTCTAATTGTTTAAAGTATATTTAAGTACAATGTAACCATATTTTTTAAGGTTATTATATATTTTTCATATAAACTCCAAGTAACGTCGATAATGATGAAACGACTTATATATACATAACTTGTTGGAGCTACATGTACATAACTCTTAATTGTATACTTGATAACACGTACTTACATATACATAACCCATACATGTATGTAACTATTAGATGTATACTTTTAAACACGTAGTTACATATATGTGACCCTTCGTTTTCATGGTTTTTAATTATAAACATTGTGTATGTGTATGTGTATGTGTATGTGTATGTGTATGTGTATGTGTATGTGTATGTGTATGTGTATGTGTATGTGTATGTGTATGTGTATGTGTATGTGTATGTGTATGTG
>BJCM01084659.1:0-13232 GCA_018326385.1 Flaveria bidentis
TTTATTTCAACTCATATAATAGACAAGTATCTAACCCAGTCTATATTAATAAATCAAAATCTCTATAAGCCACATGTTATTTTTTATGATATCCACCTAGGCTCCACATAGGATTTTAACACATGCTCATACTATGATAAAAGTTATAAATTATAATATAAATATACTTTTCTTAATAAATTTGTTTGATAAATGTCAATTTACTATTATGTTAATAAAAGCAACTTTTTCTAAATAAATAAAAAAAATCAATAAAAATATTTGAATTAAAGTTAATTTTGTTAAAATTAAATTTAGTTACTAGCTAATCATTATTAAAATAAAATACTTTATACATCGTAGTTTTTTTAAGCAAATATTTTTAAAATATCCATATTCACGAAGTCAAACACAATTATAATGAACAATTATTTACTATAAAACAACATCTATGTTTCAATGTATATTACAATTTCATATTCTCAAATCTAAGTATGTTTTAGTATCTCATTATATATCTCGTATTCACAATTCCATGTTTTTGAATATGATGTTTATTATTTCAATCCGTGCAACACACGAGTATGTAACCTAGGTATCTCAACAACATATGATGTTTATACTTCATAGTATAGGCTCTTGCAATTGAACCTAGGTATCTTTTCTGCTGACAATTATTGTAACATTGAAGAGACTCGTATAAATCGTCAATGAGAAGGAAGATGATAAGTGAATATATTACTCTATATGATATGATTGAGCCATCGTTAACACGTGCTATGTCGACTGATGACGATGATTAGTTGTATGATTATTAGTGCATGGTGATGTGATGAAATGTCATTTTTTAAATAGCTTAAAATTTTAGTCGTTAAATAAATTTTATAAAATATAAAATTTGGAAATGTTTATATAAGTAGGCCACTCAATCTGTGTCTCAATTGAAAATTCCATATGACGTGTCTTTCCATTTAAATAATTTGAGTTTTGTACCACAAAAAGACATGAAATTGAGTATTTTAATGAAAAAAAAGATTAGGTTGAATTTTCAGAAATTGTTAATCTTGAAGGATATAAACATACATATATGGCATGACAATCATAATTGAAATGATTTACGAGTTACATCTTTTTCATGATTTTGTAATATTTGTTTTTGGAAATTACAATAATAAGCCCTTTTTATGTATTTTAGGCATTAGGAAAGTACAATGTCTATTTAAAAGATAATTATGACATTTCGTATGGTTATAAATTTATACTAATAAAACAAAACATTTAGAAATTATATGATATTATTTCATACTGTCAATCTAAGCTTAATATAGAATTTGAACAAATGTTATTACTAAAATAAAAGTTAACCACATAATGATAAATTAAAATAATATTTATTATTTATATACTTTTCAAATTAGAAAACAAACTTTTTGATATATTAAAACATGTTCTTTGTTAAAAAACATAATTTTTTAAGAAACAAAAATCTATGAAATATGAAGGAATTTGCAAAACTGACATTGTTTAAAAAATATTTTTTAAATTTTTTTTGAGTGTTTAAGAAAACATTTTTTTAAAGCAAGAGCTTTTTAAAGAATAAAGTTTAGAAAAATATTATTATTGTTTATTACCTAAAGTAGTTAATTATACCTAATTTTAATCGTATGCTATCTCAAAATAATATATTACAATTTCTAAATATTAATAAATAACTATTAATTGAATATGCTCGTTCAACTCGTATAGTACACAGGTTTCTAGACTAGTGTACATGTATACATTTTTATGGTTATTGATGTCTAAGGGTTATGCGAGTAAGTGTTTTATATTGTAGGGAATGACTGTACGTAGTTGTAAGTGAAGTAGAGAGAAAAATTATGAGGGTTGTATCGTGTTTTCTCATATTTGAAGAAACAAGCTATAACTCCAATTTATTTTTTAATATTTTTTAATATTTTTTAAAATGATTGTGAGTGGATGAGAGATAAAATATAATGATAAAAATATAAAAAAAATGAAAGAGAAAAAGTAATAGTTTTTAAAAATTTAATTTAAGAATGAAGATGAGCAATGGATTGTGAATGCTTTAACAAACTTTTAGAGCTTAGAGCATTCACATCATTTTTATATTTTTATTCTTACAATTACATTAAAAATCATTATTTTTTTTATTTTTCTCAATTAAATAAAATTTGTAATACTTTTATTATTATATTTTTCATCTACTCCACTCACAACCACTTTTAAAAATATTAAAAAAAATTATATAGGTTGAATAGTGATTCACTAAATTTACCTATGAACAATAACTTTTCTTTATCATCAACTCACAACCACTACAATCATTTTTTAAAATATAAAAAATACACTCATATATATATATATATATATAGAAAATCTATATATATATATATAGAAAATCTAGTATGAATGCTTTTATAATGATTATACTTGTGGCTTTCTCTTTTTATAAACATCATGTGAAAACATATAATTTAATGTATCATTCATACTAGCAGTTTGATGAACGAAAGTTCTTTCATTTGTATTGTCAAAAACAATAATACTCGAATAATTATGTTATATTTATTCTAGATGTAGCTTACCATGAAAGTATGTTACCCAATTTTGTTTATAATCATCCGCATTAGCAAAAATCAAATAGAAAGTATAATTTTACGAAAATTAGATGAGTAAACTGTCACCGTTAATGAAAATGAAAGTTAGTAGTGCAATTGATCAAAATTCCTAGTACGTATCATTATTGACCAATAAGTTATAATTTGAACTATTAAAATCCATTTTTAATTTAATTTATATTCATATTTTAATCGCCGAAAACTTATCTTTATTTCAACCTATCACTATAAACCTTTACTAATCACTTTGTGCTTAAATTTAACCGACTATTATATGTAACATTTCGTTATCTGTGGGCGAGCTCTTTAGTTGATAGAAAGGCTTTTTGATCAAATATATTATATTTCAAATGCTTATTTTTATTCATTATAAAACCAGTATATTATTTGATTGTGCATGAGTTGCAACTTTTCTTCTATTCTATTTGACATTCTTGTCTATTCTTTATCTCTACATATGAGTTGGCAACCACTTTGCTTATTGATGATCCCATTTTGACCCTATGATTGTCAAGCTACTCTTGTGTATGAGCCTTCTAATACCTTTTAGAGTCATCAAGAGTCAAAGCAAATGTCTATTTTTTAAACCCTTGTTTTGTTTCTATTTATAGTTTCTAATTTTTATATTTTAACAAATGATGAAAACGATATCTACACGATAACATGAACCCTAAGCGCTTGTTTTTATCATATTAACGTCATACGGATTCAGATAGATGTATCATATGATTCTTTTATATTAGATGGAAAGGTATGAAACTACAATGAACTTTTCTTCTTGATTGAAAACGACTACCACTCTCATGTCTTACGTGTGTTCACATGTTCTAGGAAATGCTTAGGACCTACATAAAACCGATGATCACGATCCACCATCCCTTATGCACATGTTCAATCTTTGACTAAGAAATGTTCAGATAAGGATCGCGCGATGGGACCTATATCTAACAAAATAGTTGTATCGTTTCTTACTCATCACTGTGGTACACTATTCTTTCAATCATGGGATCCGTATGACGCATAACATATAATAATTCAAACACGAGTTAGAGCACATGAGTGCATTACTATGCATCTAACTATCTAAGGCCTAAGCTGTTATGTAAAGCAGTAAAAATATGAAAAGGATCTTCAAAGTTCAAAAGCTAAAAGCCTAAAAATGTGTAGATTAAGCCTATTCAACAGTTTTCGGTAAGGGGGCTTTTCTTTTGGGCCTTAGAAGAATATCATGGGCCGACCATGTGAACACAAGATCCTTAAAGTGCTTTTGTCATGTAAGCCGTAAGGGGTGTAAATAGAAAACGATAAACGAATTTTCAATAATATGGTTATTCTTAAGTTCAAAATAGTTTCCAGTCGCAATGAACTTGAATAACACAATGGTAATCTTTCAAATCTAAATACAATACACATATCTTTATGTAAGGGTTGATGTTTTTTCTTTTCACACATTGTGTCCTTGTTAATAATGGCTCTAGTTTATACTCAATTAACTTTGAGTGTGTAGAAAAACCGAATAATAATAAGTATAACATAATTCGGATAGTCGAATCTTTTGAGAACATACAGTCAATTATAATTTGATAACGAACTGATTTTATTGTGGTTATATTTGTATAAATAACAAAAAGAATATTTAATCAAAATTTATAATTTTTATTGAGATATTGGATTTTAATAATCTCAAGTTTCATTTATTGGCCGGAATTAACCCCAACTCAGTAAATGTTTACATATACTCTCAACTTTGAGTTTTTTTCCCTCCAACGATCCCTTACTAATTAAGAGTTAACGCCGTTAGTTTTTTTGATGACGTGGATTATCATTGTGGCCAAAACACTAAAAGGAAAGTTGAAATTTATCATTAGATTCGTCAATTTGAAACATCCTCATCCAAAAGCCCATTAATCTCTGCCTTTTTATTTGAACCACCGAACTCGTTGGAGGCAGATTTAAGGTGATGATAAGGTTAAACAATGGAAAACAAGCCTAATTGAGACTAGGCGGTACTGAAGTTGAAAAATGGCTTAAATTTTGCTTTATTTCATAAAAAAAATAACAAGAGTTAACTCTCAGTTAGTAAAAGATTTGGAGGAAAATATATTCAAAAATTAAGAGTGACCGTAAATATTTAAAAATCCAATATCCCTCTTTTATTTGTTTATAAATAATACGTCAAAAGCACCTTTTTCTTCGTTTTTTTATACTAATAAATTAACAGTAATGCTAGTATTTTAACCTTTGTTGGCATATGGTCGTGTTCATCAATTTTTCTTTTCGGATTATTAGAGTTGTTTGAAAAAGTAAATTTCAATTCAAGTTATACATAAAAATTCCTTATTTCCAAAACTAATCAGTGATATCCTATTAAATCTTTGACATCTAACATAAACCATAGACACAACATGAACTTAACACGAACTTCATGGGTTTGAATTTACTATGAACAAAAGTCAAATTCACAAACCCATTTAGCTAGACAGCTTGGGTTCAAGTTCAATCCAACAAATTCATAGATAGACCGGCTTAACTCATTTTTATTTAGTTTATTGTTTATACATCTTCTATTTCATAAAATAAATTTCTGTTTTATCCCAAAATTTAAAACTAAAAATAGAAATGAACATAAGATTTTATAACTAAAGTACAATTGGTATATTCATTTGTAACTCTTTGTTGTAAAATAGTAATCGTAAAGTATTAATATGTGAAGAAAATATAAAAGTTAAAAAATTCAAGTCACTTGTATCATGTTCGTGTCAACAAGCAAATGTTCCTATCATGTTTGGGTTGACACATCTAACATAAATTTCAGGTCAGGTGATGTTCAGGACTTCAGGTTCGTGTCGGGTTGGGCCCGCCAATCCGAGAACATGACTCATTTAGCACCCCTAAAGCCATCTTTCCAAGCCCTGTGTAGCCGATAATGAAAAAAAGGTTCTTATCTGTATCAGTACGTGCTAGATATGGCAAGCTCAGGTAAAACAAGTGTCGAGTTAGCTAAAACAGTTGGTCTTGTTTAACCATGGGTAAGGTTAAAATGGTTATGATTTGGATAAAATCTATAACATTAACACAACTCCAAAATCTATTTATGATGCAAATGGAAATTGCATTGGAAGGAAATAACTAACTGAAAGGGGAGGCATAAAAGATAAAAAAGGATAGGCAGCCTTTATTTCCAGAGCTTGCGAAGTGACATGTTCTTTTCGGTTTCCTTTTTCATGACTTTGGCCACTGCCATCTCGAAATCTTCTTGCGTCACGTGCACTCTCCTTTCTCTCAATGCAAACATCCCGGCCTCTGTGCAAACCGCCTATAAAAAAATACATTCTTTTAGATGTAACGTTTGAGAAACCAAAATGATAAGGTCGATTTTCTCGATCCAGGTTATATTTATCTCACCAAGTAAAAAATGGCTTTAAAAGAAGTTAAAATGAGTGCGAGTAAATTTCCATGCAAAAGGTGACCTAAACGAATATTATTCAATAATTTAAATTTTTAAACAAGTTTGTAATCATATTAGAACATGGTTGTAGCAAGAGGGTTATTAGCGAAAATTGGGTCAGTAGCTAACCTTGAGTTCTGCACCTGAAGCACCATTCATCTTCTCAGCGATTTTTTTCAGATCAATGCCGCGCATCAAGTTCATCTTTCTTGAATGGATTTTCAAGATGTCAAACCTCGACTGTAAAGTAATTTAGATAATTAGAGCAACAAGTAATCCTTAAGATATAAATTCATAGATGATAGATTTTCCACTGCCAATGTTATTATAGTGACAAAATAGATTATAGAGATAATAATTTGAATCAAAATTATTCAATCCCCATTA
This sequence comes from Flaveria bidentis, assembly GCA_018326385.1. Classification (NCBI taxonomy): domain Eukaryota; kingdom Viridiplantae; phylum Streptophyta; class Magnoliopsida; order Asterales; family Asteraceae; genus Flaveria; species Flaveria bidentis. The sequence continues at coordinate 6,454 of BJCM01084659.1, forward strand.
AAAGAGACAATTACTAATGCTTACATCTTCATTTGGATTTGGGAATTCAATTTTCCTGTCGATTCTCCCTGGCCTGAGAAGGGCCTGATCCAGGATATCAATACGATTTGTAGCCATCAAAACCTGGGAAACATCAATGAGACATGAGTAAAGATAATCTCTTTTTAGTAAGGTGGTTAGAATAGCAAGATATTTTTTGAACAATAGTTTGAGGAGTAGGTTTGGTTCATTAAAAATACACTTATGTGACTTCAGACAAGTTTGATCCAATTAACCTGTTTCCTTTTTAAAAATCCTTTTAGTGCATTATGAAGCATAACCTAAGCTGACCCAATTACCTTGATCTTGTTTGACGCTTCAAATCCATCCAGCTGATTAAGAAGCTCCAACATTGTCCTTTGGACTTCACTGTCGCCATTCCCACTTCCAGATTCCATTCGAGCAGATCCAATACTGTCAATTTCATCCATAAATATAATCGACGGGGCATGTTCTCTGCACAAAAAGAGAAGAAAAAGATAGTCAGACTTGGTAGAAATTAAGAGGCGTAATCATCAAAAACTAAAATTGCAGATTTAAAACAAAAGGTGTCAAATGATCATCAAAAAATATCTCTACCCCAATTAACAAGAATCGGTACGATGTTTCAATGTCAGTTGACAGATCACTGAAAAAGGTATATTCTTGAGTTCATTTTTTGTCGAGATTCTGACAATCTGGGAAATAGTAATTTATGTGCAGGAAGTTGAAGTATTTTTCAACAGACTCATGTTAGCACAGGCTATTGTCAATTATAAACTTTGGCGCATAGAGTTTGCTTTTACATGCAAGCTTGAATGAGTCTAACGGGCTGAAAGTGACTCGAGTACAATTTTTAACGGTTAAAACCTCCTATATTGTTTCATTAAAAGATCGATGACTGTCGAAATAGTATTTCGACACACTAATTGTTTATAAAAACTTTAAGCAGAGTGTTTCAGGTCAACCCAGCCCTTTTAGACATGTACAAAAAGTATCAACACTTATCACTAACTGAGCCCATGCATTTTGCTGCATCTACATCCGGTTAAAAAAACAGAAAGGCAAAGGTATAGAAATGCCATTGTAGAATTATGTGAAGGCATACATACCTGGCCATTACAAAAAGTTCTCTAACCATTCTGGAACCTTCTCCAATATATTTCTGTACTAACTCAGAACCAGAAACCCTGATGAAAGTACAATCAGTGTGATGAGCCACTGCTCTCGCCAACAGGGTCTTCCCAGTACCTGGTGGCCCGTATAACAGAACACCCTTTTTTGGGTTTATGGGTAAGACATCAGCACAATAGATAGACACAAGGGTAAAATATAAATATAAAAACATAGCACGAGACATCACCTTTGGTTGAGCAATACCAAGAGACTCAAATAGCTCTGGATGTTTGATTGGAAGTTCGATAACCTAGAAATTTGTTTAGAGGGTGAGTAATTTGTGAATCCAAATAATGATATATGGTAACTGTAAAATGATACTTTTAAGGTCAAATGGCAAAAAGGGAACAATTAAGAACCTCCTTAATCTCTTTAATTTGCTGGTCAAGCCCACCAATCATGTCATATGTAGAATCAGGAACCTTTTCGACTTTCATAAGGTTGACCAGAGGATCCACTTTGCTAGGTAAAACTAAATGAAGAACATAGCTATCGTTCTTAAGAGCAACCCTGGTTGATGGTGTGATCTTAGTAATGTCAATGCTTTTATCAATATCAACCACATATTTACCCTCTGGGTGCACCTGGAAATAACATAAATAGATAAAATTAATATCCAGATCCAGAGCACAAGGCTACTCAACTAGCTGCACTGTGTGTATTAAAAAAGCTACCATATCCAGGTTTCACATTTTTTATAAAATTTTGACTATCATGTAATCATCATAAAAATACAGATATATAAGCCCACTAACCTTCACTAGAACTTTTGATTTTCCCATTACTTTGACAACTTCACCAACATAAGATCCTGGCTCTTGAAGCATCTGCAACTCTTCCTTAAGCATCCTTACTGCACATTTGTCATTTAAATATAAAATTACTTACCAGTACAATACTGTAATATAAAGAAACGTATTGTGTCATATGAGAACATTGAGCCTCAAATAAGAAAACATTTTAAAAAATTGATCATGCATTCATTCACCTACATGAAGCAGTTCTAACATTAAATTTTGTTAACTGATTTCAAATTTTTGGGGATATACACATATCACTGACTGACTAGAGAGTAAACAATGATACTCATAGTAACCTGAAACTAACAGAAACTATATGCGAATGAGACTAAATGATGACATGCAAAAGCTTCCTACAGTAAGATAAAAAGATGTAACAAACTGGTGGGTGATTGCAATTTGTAAGAGCGAAGAGCATATAAGGAAGCACAAACTAACCAAAACAAAAGTTAATGAACTGAAAAAAAGCCAATGGCAAACAATACATGGAGCTATACAAGATACTAGCACAGAAAAACGGGTGGAGATATATAGTATACACAAATTGATGAAGACAGAGAGAATAACATGGATCCGAAAAACATCAAATGTAGCAAGAAGGAGAATGAAATTAGGCAAAATAGACGAAGCTAGATAATAACATTTCAGTTTTAACAAGTTTCCATATGTGAACAACAACTAAACTGTACAGAAGCTGGATTACTCTTTTGGTGATATTAAAACAAAACTTTGACATAGTGAGCACCGAAAGTGAATGAAGCACTGGAACAAAATAAACCAAGCCAAGTTTCAATCTTGATAGTATTCCTCTGGTGTTTAGAGATCCACGGGAAGGCAACCAGCCAAGTAGCCAACTATGGCCATTAGTATAAAGAATGTTGTGCTTAAGATAACAAATTATCACATCTGAATAGACAAATTAACCTGTTCTAGAATGAAAATTTCAAATTGTAAGGATAACCAATTGATAAAGCTTACAATTGCACTAATGCGTAAACGATGTAACGAATCAACAATCATAACAGTACGAATCAATGCACCAGACTGACAAATCATACATACTGGACATAACTTAAGAGTAAAAACCCAAGTGTTCAAATTAGGGTTTGACGTTTCTCCAAATTAGGGATTTCGAAAACTACCTCGAGAATTCAACTCGTTCCGCTGAGCCTCAAGGCGATTGAGATTATGCGTCTTCTGACGAACCTGAAGCTGTGCATCGTGAATATGCTGCTGGTAATACTGCTTCAAGCCTTCACCTGGTTTCGAACCCGTGTGTCTCGATAAATAGCTATCTTCTTTCTCACCGGAGTCCGATGTGTTCATCGCTATCTCCGCTGTCGCCATTGGTGCCTGTGAGATGTATGATTGTGAAGCTTGAAGATTTGTGTTTCAATGGAGATTGAATTTGTACTTCTGTGTGAAAAGAAGATTGTTGCTCAAGAAAAGGGTTTGTTGTGAATTTATAGGCTTCGTGCTTTAAGTTACCTTTGGGACCTCAAACTTTAGCACTTTATCAATTTGCGTCCTCGTTACATTAATATATGTATTTTGATAAATTAGATTTAAATAATTCAAACCGATCGATAATTCATACTATTAATTTGATTGATTCTAATTTTTATTTTTATTACCAATAACAATTTCAGTAACATAATTATTAAAAATTAACGCTTGATTTCAACTAGATATAGTTCACATAATGATTATGAACGAAATAAAAAAAAACATACAAGCAAAATCGAGTTTAAAATATGTACAAATCGATTGTGAATATATACTACTGGGATTTTTCTTGATAACAAAAATTGGGATCATTAGTGGCCAAATCAATAGATAAGATTATTATCAACTAATGAGTAATAATATTATTAAAATCCAATTTGTCTTTTTTGTTTAGTGTGTGTGGTGTAGTTGAAGTTTGGTTTAATGTTTGAATTAAAAAGTTAGTTTTCTGTTGCAATTGTAATTGTAAGTAGGTTTAATTGAAGACTTGATCTATCTAGTTGAGATTGTGAAGGCCACGGGTTATGATGTCAAAAGAAATTCATTCAAATCACATAGTTCGAAATCAAAACACAAACAAATGTGAAAGATTTTCGGATTATGTGGAATTAGAGGTGGACACAAAAACCAGGTTCGGACCCGGGTATGTGTAGTACCCGATGGGAGGCATACCCGGGTTGGACCCGTTTAAACCTGTAGGATTTGAACTGTGTTTAGTTTTTGAGTTTTTTAGCGAACCCAACCCGGTTTAAACCCGAATTGAACCTGATATTGGACCAGATATTGAACCCGGTATTCGACATAAAAACAAGAAAAGAAAAGAAGAAGAAAAAAAACCTAAAGCCGGTATTGGACCCGGTTCTGGACCGGACCATACCCTACCCGAGTATGGCAGGGAGGATTTTTAAGTAAGTAAAGCCGACCCGGGTTCACCAATTAACCAATACCCAGGTACAAGAAAACCTGATCGGACCCAACCCGGTTTGCTCATCTATATGTGGAATAAATCAAAGGCCCACCGCCCATGGTTGAAATTGAGAACGTCAGATTATGAGAATGGATTAATGATGTCAAAAGAAATTGTAGTGGGCTAAAAGCCCATTAACAAAAATATGTGTGCGGGCCGTGCGGCCACTAAAAGAAGATTATTACGGATGTTTCAAGGAGAATGCGGCGAGAGGTACTTGGTGTTCAAAGTCGGATATTTGATTTTCGGATATCTGAACTGGTAAAAGTTATTATTCGGATCCGTGTTTCGGATTCGAATTTGGATATCCAACATTTCTAATAGAGATTCAGATATTTAAAAATTCATTTTTATTTTCTAATTTTTTTTGACTTTGTTTACGATAATTAGATATATACTATTATTAAAATAATATAAAAAACCAACTCATAGCATAAAAGTCTCAATATACACTAAAAATCTCAACTAAAAATAAAAATAATTAAAATTTAAAAATTTTAAAATATTTTTAGTTTTCGGATAATCGTATATCCGAGTATCTGAAACTTTTGAAAATCACTACCCGAATCTGAACTTTTGGATATTTCGAATTCGGGTTTCTGGATTTTCAAATCGGATTCAGATATTTTTTAACACACCTAAACAACCATTGCTATTGTTGCGCGTAGATCAAAAAGAATAACACATAACCGATAATAGAGATTAACATAATACCTTTTTAGTTAATTCTAATGAAAGTTTGTATAGTGGCGATATATGAATTTTTCATTGTTATGATTGTTTGAATTTTATGTGATAATTACCGGGTGTTCATGATACATTCATGTTTAATTTTTCTATCTATTGATGATGCCCCGACGCGCATTGCGCGTCTTAAAAACGAAGAAAAACAAACCAAGGCTCAGATATACACATATTGTTTTTACCATCATAGCCTTTTTTCAAGTGAAGCTGAGTTTGTCCTAAATAACAAACATATGCACACATGTATTGATCTCAAGTTAATGTTTGGTTTTGCAAAAAATAAAATTTTCGGCTCAGATCTGGGTTTCGGTTACATGGCTGCAACACAGGTTGCAAGTGCAGAACACCACACTTGCCGTCACCAAGTATGCCACGCCAATCAACTACTCAGCCACAATCATCATAGCAATAAACAAGAAAGCAAAAGCATATGAAAAGAATACCCTAACATTTTCGAACAATCAACCAAAATAACAAAGGTACACCAGTCTCAGATGACAGGTCACCATCATTATCGACTCATAAACACTGAAACACGGTGTATTATTGATAAATGACGTGGATGGAAAAAGGTTCAGCCTACCTGCCACTTCTTCTCCGTCGAGAACCACCACCATAAGTTGGGACATAGGAAGGGGGAACACCAACCGACCACCACCCGATCTGGGCAAACAAACCTCAACAAACCACCGTGCAAACACTGGGTGGTAGGCCCGTCACCGGTACATCGGTACGACATAACGTAAGGTTCTCATTCCCAAAGAATCCTTAGCAACCACCGCTCACATACTGCTGCACAAACCCTAACAACGACAACACACACACATGCGAGCATCACCGACAAAAGCAAACGGGAGGCCGGTTGATACGCCGACTTCCCCTACGATAATCGACGACAACAGAGATGGAAACGACTCTCCTCTCCCTCCACAACAACCCAAAACCCCTCCCCCTCCACAACAAACCAAAACCCCTCTCGCATAGGCAGTAGAAGGAGGGGGGCCGGATGGTCAGAGTTCGTCTAGGCAAAACGGAGGTCGGTTGACACACCGACTTCCCCTGTGATGGCCGATGGCGGCGGAGGCGGAGGCGGCAGTGGCTCCCATCCCCCTCCACAACAACCCAAAACCCCTCTCACACCGGCATCTTCGCCTCTACCGGCAACAACTATCACAATACACTACCCCACTCCAATACCCAAATCGGCCAATACCAACACATAGGGCTGCAAACGAACTAAACGAACACGAACAATGCCTTGTTCGTGTTCGTTCGTTAAGAAATAAACTTGTTCATGAACTGTTCACTAACACTTATCGAACGGGATTTCTTGTTCGTGTTCGTTCATTAAGAAAGTGAACATGTTCATGAACTGTTCACGAACACTTACCGAACGCAAACGAACACAAACAAAAGCAAACGAACACAAACAACTGTTCATGAACATGATGAACACAAAAAAAATCATAAACACACACGAATACAAATTATTATAGATTTATTTTAGAATAAAATTTATATTTTTTGTTACAAAGATTACACAAAATTAATAAAAAATAATAAGTAGT
>BJCM01084660.1:0-12701 GCA_018326385.1 Flaveria bidentis
TATATATATATATATATATATATATATATATTAACGGAATATTTGAGAAACTTAATTACTACTGTATGTATGAACTTTTTCCTTGTGCAACAAACGGATAAATAGTATACACGATTCTTATATGTTTTATTTATGTCACTTGTTATAGTGTGTGTATTATATATATATATATATATATATATATATATATATATATATATATATATATATATTGGACATTTACAAATATCTTACAAGTGTGAAACAGCTAATGAAAGTTGAGAGTAACTTTAACGGAATATTTGAGAAACTTAATTACTACTGTATGTATGAACTTTTTCCTTGTGCAACAAACGGTTGATTTTGGAATTTAATTTTAGTTCTTCTACACAAAAAAAGTTTATTTTTCCTTTTATTGGTCTCTCTAGATATCATGCAATTCAGAGACGTCTATAAATGGTTTAACATAAGTTTTGATGAATTTGGACGAACTTCAACCCTGCAACAAACAGAAGTTTGTCAAACAATCTTTAGAAAGTTAATGGAGAACAATTGGCTATCTGAGAACACAATGAAGCAGGTGTATATATATACATTTGTTTGTATTTGTCATGATCCTATATTGTAATTATTCTGGCATACAGAGATAGGTAATAAGTTAAGTATATGTTACATCCTGCAGCTTTATTGTGACACATGCCAGAAATTTATAGTTGACCGACTTGTCGAAGGTAGCTGCCCGACACCAGGTAGTTGTTATGATTCTGCGCGAGGAGATCAATGTGAAAAATGTGGCAAACTGTTAAATCCAACAGAACTCATTAATCCTAGATGCAAGGTTAATTTCTTCCTTAAATCAACAAAAACCAAGTGCTAAGTTTCTGATAGTGAATAAACTGAAATAAAAGATGATTTTGAAGTTGTCCTTATCAATCAAAACTACATATATTTATTTATCTAGTATCTATATTTCAACTTAAACCTATTCTATTAGGTCTGTGCAAACAGTCCTCGGATCCGTGATACAAATCACTTGTTTCTTGAGCTCCCATTGTTGGAAGGTAAACTGAGGGATTACATCAGCCGCATGTCAGTGGCCGGATCATGGAGTCAAAATGCTATTCAAGCGACAAACGCGTGGCTTAAAGAAGGACTAAGGAAAAGATGTATTACTAGAGATTTAAAGTAGGGTGGGGGGTGCCAGTCCCTCATGAGAGATTTAAAGACTTGGTTGCTTTTATGTCATACCTACATTATATCAATGTTCACATAATAATTTGTTACGTAACGTCAAATGGTTAGGTTTTTTATGTCTAGTTTGATGCACCGATTGGATATGTCTCGATCACTTCGTGAAGTGGTGGGAAAATCCTGAAAATGTGGAGTTGTATCAGTTTATGGGCAAGGATAATGTACCAAGTTTGCATGCAGATTTTATGGAGATATAAATTTTTAAAACACATTTTCCAGGTTATGTTCGCGTCTACGCTAATTGGAACTGCGGAAAACTGGACTTTGATGAAGACTATCAGCGTTACAGAGTACCTAAACTATGAAACATGTATGTCTTACACTCACGGTCTAATTCATTATTCTTGACACCACTTGTTTGTTATATCACTAAAAATATGATCTCTCTTTTACTGACTTTCTTTTATTTCACTCTATATTGGATTATTGTGTTTGCAAGTATAGGTATCAGACACATTATTCACATGAGCAGATTTGCAAGCAAAACTAAACGGTGAATTGCTAAACAATCTAGGCAATTTCATCAACCGTGTATTGACCTTTATTGCTAAAGATCCAGGTTAGTAATTGGCATCAATAGTAGAATGTACATTTATTTTTCTTTTTATCACCTTTGAAACTAATATGAAAGTTATACCAATTCCATTGTGGATTCAGGATCAGGTAAAGGTTCAGGATACAATCACATCGTTCCTGATGCTCCAGGCGCTGAAACACATCCTTTATCGAAGATTTTAGGAGATAAAATTGGTGCTTATGTAGAACAGTATACGAGAACATTCTAAAACTTGACGTATATATTACTCACTGGAATAACCATGTGTGTTAATTACATTTGCCATAGGTCAAACTAAAGCAAGGATTAAATATTGCAATGAGCATCTCTAGTGAAGGAAATGCATATTTACAAGTAAGTTCATAGTCAAACACCACTCTTAGCCACACCAGACACGCGCGCGCACACACAGACACATGACCAGCTTGTTTAAGAATGAATGGGTTATTATTTGCATGTAGGAAAGTCAATTTTGCCATCATTTTCCATTGAGGTAAGTAATTTGATATGCTTCTGTGAAATGACCTTTTATCTCTCCATATATCATTTCAATTTGTTTGCTATAGGTACTCAAACAGCTTTCTTTGCCCCTTGAACTTTCCCTCTCTGATGAGAAAGGAGATTTAGAGAAGGCTAAAAGACCATGGGAGATAGTACCTGTTGGCCAAAGAATTGGGACCCCTGTGCATTAATTAAGGAATTGGTATATAAGATTGGTTCAATTGTGCTCTTTTTGATGACTATGTGTAGGGGTGGCAATTTTTGGCACGACTGGAAACTCAGCAAGAAAGAAAATTTAGGTTTTTGGTTGGCATATCTAACCTGTTTAGAAAACAGGCCGTGTTTAGATTGGTTTGTTTAATTAAACAGGTCGTGTTCAGGTTGACTTGTTTAAGTTGTATAAGTTAAACAAGTCGACCCTTTCACCTGTTTAGTGAGATAGGTTGACCTACTATCTATTTAACTCATATTTTACTACTCGGCATCCGATTAACACGTTTACAACTTAATTATCACCCGCCAACCTACTTATTTGTTTTACATGTTTGGACAAATAAGTTAAACATGTTATGTTTGGGTTACATGATTTTAAGTGTGTACGAGTTAGGGTTGATGATTTTGACATGAATAAAATTATAGGATGAACATTTTAACCACCAACCCGACATGATTGACACCCCTAATTATATGTGTCATATTGAGAATTATGTATCTAGCTTACTATTTGTGTGTGATTGTGTTATTGTGTGATGTACAGAAGGATGAAGAGGTGGAATTCTGTAGAACAAAGTTTGCAGGCAGTCAAGCTAACCGGGCTGACCGGGCTGTTAAGGCAAAAGCCGAAGTAAATATGATTGTTGAACAATTGAAGAACTCAAAAGTTTCCGGTTGAAGGTTTTTCTTTAGCTCTTTTCACTTGAACGTGCTAGATTTATCATAGATGGAAAAGTTTTCTTTGTATTTCACACAATTTATGATGTACAATGTTATGTGTATATAAAGAAGGGAACAATAATGTATCTCTACAAACCAGATATACCGATGAAATTATAATATCGTGAACTATGGTTTCAGTAAATGACGAATCAAACAAGTTGTGGTAGGGTCCGCTGAATCAGTCGGTTCAAACTGAAAATTTTACCTTTTTTTCAAAATCATTAGTTTGTATTAAAAATGTTAAAATGATAAAAGATTGTTCATAATTATAAAATATACATGTAACTATTCTAAATATGAAAAATGTATACATAAGGCAGGTTTGTAACTGCATAGCCATCCTTCACCTTCTCTCCGGTTATAGTTGTTAGCATTACTTACAAGTGTTTATAACTAACATTGATTACGTGTTGAACAAGCCGCTATATGTGCGCGCGTGTTGAGTCATCATGTAGGATCATAAAGGTCTCTATTGCACAAACTAGATTGGAACACCAGTACTTGCAATGAAATAAGCAGCGTACAAGCAAAAGACACTGAAAAAGTAGTCTGCATTAAGGAGTCATTGTGACTATAGAACCGAATCACACTCATAACGACACATCTATGTATAGAGACATCATGTTTCCTCACTGAGAAATATAGGTGAAAACCAGTGTTCAAAAGTGGTAAGCAATTGCAATGAATTAAGCTTTAAAACAAACAGACATACCAAATAAAATCTCACTCAATAACAAGGTCATCAACTCATCATGTAGCACAGAATGAAATGGTACAACAACAAATCAACTCTTGCAACAGAGGAGACACTATGAGGTCGCCATTGATGCTGGCAATTGAACCATCGATGGTTTTAGAGATGTTAAAAGTGAGTTTTCACCGTTGCATCCACGCCCAATGGGCCAACAGATCGGATGGTATATATATTTGAGACTGGGTATTCTTTGTGAACAGTGGACTGACAAAGTAGTAGTTTTTTTATGTTAGATGACCATTTGGGTTGTGGAAACATTAATTAGAAGTGTTAAATAACGTCATAAAAACTGGCATCCAGTCGTTTGACAGATTTAGAAATTAAAAAGCATTAACCTCAACCAACAAAGACTGATATACTGTTTTCTTTTCCAACTGTCATAACCAAGTAAACGATCTTTTGACAGGTAAATGAACCAAACTAACTCGAACTAGTCCAATCCTAAAACAACAATTTAAATAGAAACGGAGAAATCATCGGCAGAATATCTAAACATAGTTGAAAAGGTTGAAAAAGGACAGCAAGAGAGAAAAAAAACACCAAAGAAATTGTTTCAAAACAATCCTGCCAGTTAAACATCCTTGAGTCCAAACAAGACATCAAAGCATCATAAATAACAGATTATACACAAAAATATGCAAGCATATAGCGCTTATATAAATATCTGCAGAGAACAAACTCATCCTTGCTTATCTGCTGCCATCAGAACACCAAGTTTTAGCTGACAAAGCCTAGGTGGATTCTTAAATACAGTGACTCGAGCTGTTTTATCTCCCAACAAAACAACACGAGCTATGCTAAAAGATTCACCTTGTTTAACTGCAAACTGCCACTCTCTAACTGATATCTCAAACCAATCCTTTTTATCAGAGTCGGTTGTTTTGACTTCAATGTACTCCTTTTGATCGTTGTCTTCACAGACTTCAATATCATATGGTAGCCCGGTTTCACTAGCTTCATTGATCCATTTCACAACTTTGATACCCATGTTTTTATAGTAGTTAAATGCCAGTTCCTCACCTCGTCTCCCTGTAAGAGACGCTTGTTCCCTGTTAACTGGGCCATGAGAAAGCCGGTCCTTCTGGCTAAAACCCGAAGAACCATCTTGATCAACCAAACCATCAACATTGACCATGCCAACCGTGTTGGTTCCACCATGACCTAAAGAAGCATCTTGGTCAACCAAACCATCTTTAACATCAACCAAGTCAACCGTGTTGGTTCCACCATCACCCTCATGGTTCAAACTTGTAGACGCTTCTTGATTTTCTACCTCAACTGTAGTTGGTACATTTTGATCAGTTGGCTTAACAATACCTTGCATCTTTGAATCATTCACACTCGAGGAAATGAACTTAGGGGCAGTTCGCCAATTGGCCGGTGGCCAGTTTATGTTACGTTGAGATGCTGAACGAGGCTTATTGGTTCTCTTTGTGATTTGTTTTGTTGCCGATGTCACTATACTCAATGACATGATCCCTTTAGATTGAATCGACCATACTGGTTCTTCATCCAATAGTTTTGGCACCTTCTGGCTGTTTAAGATGAAATTTTCTAGTTGTTCCTTCGTGGAACCTGATTCAGTCATAGTTGTAAGCAAGTGCAGAAAATTTGCTAAGTGCAGTTCAGGAACCCCATTGATCAGAAAACTAGAAAGCTCCATAATTATCGAATAAGAATCTCAGTCACAAGTTGCATACAAGATCTCATCCTGTAAGCATCAATACAAAAACAGATTAGTTCAAACTTGATATTTAAATTTTCATGTTTTACCACCAAAAACAAATAATTATTTCCAGCGCAAATAATATCCATTCTGTCTACTATAATTATTCCACAAGTGTGGTTACCTTACAGTTGGCATGCACATATAAAAAGCACGATACCTGAAGAAGGCAGCTACAACTATGTCTCTTCTTTGACGACAAATTTGACCTCCTTATGACATTATTATAATACAACACTTCAACAACCACAATTTGCAAGCGATTAATTTTTTCAAATCCAGACATTTCTCAGGATACGTGTTAGAAATGTAACGTTGAGCATAAGGAAGAACCCAGTTCACCAATGACGTTTCATAGCTATTGTCTACTGGCCCATAATAGATTGCTTCACGAGTAACAATCTGCAACGGATCATAAGTCTTTTACACCTAATAACAGCTACACTAATAAAGATGCACACAAATGCAAGTTTAGCAAGTGCCCAGATGTTTTGTTGTTAACAAATAACTTTTTTACAACAAACTTTAGGGGTGGCGAAGAGGTCATACCAAATACGTTGGATGGTGGGTAAAATAGGCATTTTTTGGTACTTGTCGGGTCAGGTTGACATAAAATACTTTTTTCTAAACATTTAGTACGTGTCAGGTACAATTACAATAATCATGTTTATTTGGGCTCCTTTCAAGTTTCAAGTCATTTAAGCTGTTAGATATAAATAAACCAATGTGATTTACTTGTAATTAAAACCAAAGAATACGCGAGAAAGAATGACAACCTCTGAAAGAGCAGGAATTCCAAGATTTTTCATAAGAAAAGAAACCTTCCTGTTAAGCATCTTTTTTTCTTCATCGGTAAAATCACATAAAAAGAAAAAATTGATATTATTCAACTTCTCAAATTCATCAGCAAATTTTTCATCATCACACCAACAAATGAGTCCAAATGATGAATATAATGAAACCCATTTATCTTGCGAGGTTGGAAGCACCTTCATATTCTTATCTTCAAGATTTCTTTTCAACATTTCCACATCCTCAGAACTCAAAGCCCCAGATATAAGTCCATCATTCCACATTACAAAAACATCAAAAACCTGTCAAAATTAAAATTGAATCTGAGACAATGCCATTGTGATAACTTGGACACTTACTGTTTAGTGTAAACTATATATAGTCCTTAAACTTCTATATAGAAACCATCCCTATGATTTGATGAAATTTATAGATTTTGTCCTTAAACTTCAGTTATTACATTGGATGTCCCTATTTGAAGAACTTTGTTTAAACTCAGTCCATCATTCAAGTAAAATGACTAAAATCTCTTTATTTTCTGAGAATATAAATTTGGGTCAGAAAGAGAGAAAGATTAATGAAGATTAAGAATATTTGGGTCATTTTACTTGAGAGACTGGAACTGAAAAAATTTTCTAGAAATAGGGACGTCCAAAGGGGCATAATCTACATTTTACATGATTATTTGTTGATGGGTTCTGACATTGACAACCCATAGATGTTTTTATGTTTTAAACGTTGGTATTTTTATGGTTAGGAATTTTGGCTGGTTGATAATTGATGGTCAAACTACCACCACTTAAGCATAAAAACAGTCCTTTGGTGTCATTATCAAGACCCATTATACTTTTTTTTCAGAAATACGGACATAAGTGTTTTTGGTCAACATAACCCTACTAGACCCATTTTGACCCGTGACCCAACCGTCCATTTTATCACCTCTACGTCAAACATTAACGTGATTTAATCTTACCTTTTTGGCCGCCTCCAATGGAGTATTTACAGTTGACAAATGGCGTAAAAACGCAAGGTAATCTAGAAGTGGTGGGTTCTCCTTTAGTCCACATTCATTAACAAAAAAATCATGAAAACCTGGATATAAATTGCTTAACATTTTGCTTTGTCCACATTCAGTATTGATCATATTATCATGCCAATAGACTTCCTGTGGAGATAAAAGAACACCAGATACAACTTCACTTAAGGAAACTGAAGATGATGGAACAAATATAAACGGTCCACTGCTTAAACTTGCAATGCTTTTCTGATCTGAAGTAACCAATTCGTTCCACATGAATGAGTAGAAACTGGACATCTGTGATATGCTGGTATGAAAAGCCATATGCTGTCAGAAATGATTAATAGTAGAGGACTAAAAGTACCATAGATTTAGTAGAGATGGCAAGATGAACGAGTTGGGTAACAATCCAGGTATAAATGGGTATATTTAGTACAAGCCGGTTAAGGTCTGACCAGGTTGACCCACGAAAACATTTAGTCATCTTCTTGTTTTAAATTATGGTTCTTTATAATTAAAAAAAATACTTTTATAATAGAATTCAAAATCTTTGAACAAACTGATTTTAATGCCAAAAAAAAGTTTGAGCAACTTATAACTCGCACAAGCCAATCGGCCTGTAAAAAAACATAATCCCAAGCAACTTATTTGTTATATAGATCAAAATTCCTACCTAAAAGATATGTACAACGTAACATCCGATAAATGGGATAGATTACTTTTATATAAAATTGATATGTTGATCACGACTAAAATGCCAAAAATTGCCGCAAAAACAATATATTTGAAAACAAAATGATCTAATAGGTAAGCGTAAAAAACTATAAGTGACTTTTTTAAGTTTTAACCAGGTCAACCAACTTGGCATGTTCCCCTTCTAGCTGCTTTTGGATTTGACTCGTTTGAGATAGAAACACAACTCACATTCAAAATATAAAAAATATATAAACCCAATAAACAAACACCTTGCATTGAAAGATGCAGCAGATCTTTTCCAGACTTTAAGGATAGATAAAGCTTCATGAACAGTAACACTAATCTTGAAACCCATGCTAGTCACCAATTTTGCATTTCGAATCTGTTGCATATACAAAAATATCTGCGATGTAAAAATACTGAAGTTTTACAGATAACAAAAAGGTTAGAAGAGTTAAAAGGGGTACGCAATTTGACCTTTGGAACGACATAAGGAGCGTTATCACCAAAAATCAGGCACACCGCCTCACAATAGTGAAACAAACCTTTGGGATAATAAAGCCCGTCACCCAAACTTGAAACCACCCATTTAACATCATTAAGAGCACTTACTAGAGAAGACTTGAAAGGCATAATTTCTTCACCTATACTGCAAAAAGCTTCAACTTTATCACTATAATAATCTTCCCATAATTCATCAAAAACCTCCAACAAATACTTGCGTTTTTTATGATCACCCCTTAATGACACTTTTGCTAACAAATCAACCAACTCTCGGGACTCCCAATCACTAACAGTTGATCCAGGAGGAATAATCACTTTCTCCCACATCGTATTTGTGAGAAAAAACTGACCACCGATAGGAACAATTTTTTCAACCCGAACGGTTTGCACAAAGTCAGTGACACCAACTTCCATAAAAAATTTCCTCCAGTTTTGCATTGAACTGTACTTCAAATAATTTTTATCAACCTCATACCATTTCATATCAATGCCGCCGATCAGCCTATGGATATTGATATGATTTCCAAAAGCATTACTGAAATGGATTGCAACCTCAAAAGGTAAAACAAAGCCATGATTTGTCAAGATAAAAGCTTTACTATAAACCTCTGAGATTATGTGTTCCCTCTCTGTAAGACAATCTGAGCAAGCACACTGTAGGTGAGCCATTATAAACGACAAATACTCTATCATGAGATCTTTACTGACTAAATTTCTTTTGTCACAAATAGCTAGCAGGACATGTGCTTTTACCAATTGATGTGCAGATAAGCGATGAACACCAACTTTGGAAAGCATTTGAATTAAATTCTCGGTGACTGAACCATCAAAAAGTGCAGGATTAACAATTCGAAGATCGGAAAACAACCTTGTAGAAGCTTCTAGATTGTTCCACGAACCATCTAAATTCATCCAAATCAGACCCTCATTAATTGCACTATAAGACCCGTCTAGAAGAGGAATGAAGGGTGTTTTTGTTAGGGTAATCATAACATAGAGCCAACTTTAAAATCATCAGGATTCTGAAGGGACATTAAGTATAACTCATTAAGCCAAGATGATAGCCAAATAACTCCCATTGATGTTAAACCTTCTTTTGTATGGCATAACGAAGACAACATCCTAACCAAAATTTTAGGCCCGTAATTCTCTATACCCAAAGCCCGTGCGAGTGTATCAGATATAACTATTTCCTTATTTAAATACCCAAGACCAAGATGCTTGTGAATCAAACTATCAGGCAAAAGGGTTCGAGCCTGCTCATTCCAGTTTCTTAAAACCCGACAGGGTGGGACCCATTTGTCGTTTCCCCCTTCTAAAAGCAAACAGTTAGTTGTGCACAGCTTTGATATGATCATTCTGGGAAGTTGAGCAAAAAATCCATGCACTTCGCCAACAAGAGGAACATAGCTCAAAAAGACAGAAATGGCCTTTCCAAGACGGTTGTTAAAACCAGGAAGCCTACAGAATGACCCCTCGGCACTAACATACAAACTTGGAAACTCAGATAACAACCATCGGTTCCATGGACTATCGCTGTCAACTTCTTCCCTTGAAGAAGGAAGAATAAAATCACCTTGGATAATAAATTTTAAACCATATGTTCTAAGAGGAAGAAATGCAAAAACATATTGTTGATCTAACTTTGTAATGTAACTTCCATTTTCTAGAACTTCAAGAGCCATAGCAATTGAAATTTCTGTGAAGTTAACATCTTTACGAATACCATTAGCCTGCAATTTCTGAGAGTTAACAAACCAAGTCAAAGTTTCATTCCCAATTGAAACATTAGTTAAACCATTTCCGGCTATTTCTTTCCTCATGATGATGAATGAATCGGTAAGCATATTTCTGAACTTGATACACCGAAGACGATGAAGAAAAAGTAATAAAGATGGATGAAGATCTGAAAACAAAGAACTAATGCTGTCTACAGTAGAAGTTTCTGTTAGCTTTGATGTTGAGTTCAAGGGAAGCACAAGGCACGTATTGTAATGGTGTGTATTCATTTGATCAGTGGTGTTCACTGAAACCAGGTTTGTTAAGAAATTGATGTCACAAGGAGGCACAATTGTTGGCAAAACAAAACCAATTTGACCCTCAATTAAGTCAAACTTGATATGAAATCCATTAGAATGAACTTCTGGGGCATCAGTAACCTGCACAGTGATCAAAGTGATGCTTTCAGCAGATCATAGATCATAGTTGGTTAATATCAAAGATTTGGCTCCAATCATCATGCAATTTAAACATTAGCTTCTATTGATTTCATTATCCATAGCAAAAACATGAACTACATAAATTCAAGGTTGGAAATATGTCAAAACTTGTAGGGCTGTAAACTTAAAAAAAACAACCCACTTCATGTCTGATTAATTTTGGTAACCAACTTTTTTCTAGTAAGAAAAAACCATCAAAGCTATAAATACTTCAATAGCCGATGTTCAGATGCCACATCAGCACCCACATACATGCCATGTTTGAAAAAGTTTAATGTGGCCAAAAGTTATTGTCATGTCACAGTTAACGAGTCTGATTACGTTTGATGTTATAAAATTTTGATGGTTTTTTAGGTCGCCAAAAG
Organism: Flaveria bidentis; assembly: GCA_018326385.1. NCBI lineage: Eukaryota > Viridiplantae > Streptophyta > Magnoliopsida > Asterales > Asteraceae > Flaveria > Flaveria bidentis. Next base: position 11,298 of record BJCM01084660.1, read on the forward strand.
AATGTTGGTTAACTAATATAAAAACTAGACTGAAAGTTTACTATGTCTATTTCCTCGAAAATAAACAGAAATTTAGAAAATACCCGAAAAACTGATTTGAATCCAATGCCTTTCTTGCCAATGTACCCGGCACTAGATGCTTTCTTGGTAGAATTCCCAACATCACAAAGTGCTCTAATGTTCTCAGTAGAAAAACCAAATTCATTATTCAAAACAACAATAGTATTCTCCTGTAGAATGAATGTCAGGGTGGGCTCCACATTTGTTGGATAAGAATTATCATCAGCATTCTGAACCTACAAAAAAATACAAAAAGCATGTCATTTTTGGAAGAAAAAAGATGATCACGTGAAATAGTAAACTTCGAACTTACAAGCTCGAGAAGAAAATGAGAGTCTTGAGAATATAACTCTTGTGAAAGACAATAAAGTGCTCTTCCTAAACGAGCATGTTGCTTCTTTAAAATGCTATCGTCTGAGATTGCAATATTAGGATCTAAACCAAATTCTTGAATTCTGATAGACTCAATGATACTTGCTGCATTTTTTTCTCTCTCAGAGTCTATATTTGGCTGAATGCAACTGTCATCATAACTATGCACACCATGAATCATCATGCTAGATTGATTGAGTTCAAGAGACTGAATGGCTTTATTTTCTGAAACCAATATTTTGTTTTCAACTGATTCTTTGGATTCAGATAAAAATGAACAACGAACATCAAACCATTCCACTATGCCAAGAAATAATCCAAGTTCATTAATAATCATATGATCCTTTTCGCTTTTGCATTCACCCAATATCACCATATGAGCATCTTTAATAACTGAACGGAACACAGAAACTAAGAGTTCTCCTGCAAAACTTCTGAACTCTTTTGGTAAGTATCCGAGACAGTCAAGAACTGTAACGCCCGGATATTTAAAAAGGCAATAAAAGAATAATAAAGGTAACAAATGCAGATTTAACCCAAGATGGAGGGTTAAAGATGTAAAAAGGACAAAAGGTACAGAGAGTTGGTGTTAAAAGAGGGCATGGTCGCCCATTCCTCCCATCACGCCCTTTTCAGACGAATTCCAGAGAAAGGAAGAGGAGAACTTTCGGATCTTGAAGAGGAACAAGGAGAAGGCCGGATTCAAGGTAGAAATTCGAGGGTTATGTGTTTTTATTGAATTCTTGCTTCGATTATGTGCTTATGTGTGTCGTATGTTCGGCTGTGTGTGTGTGTTTTGTTGGGTTTAGGTGTTTGAACTCTCTTACAGTCGGGTTTGAAGAAGTCTTGCCCGAAGAGTTGTCAAGGTGAGTTCTAGAACCCCTCTTTTACTGGTTTTCGACTGATTTGGGGCTGGAAATGTATGTATGTATGTTTTATCAAAGTGGGGTTTCACACCCGTATGTATAATTG
>BJCM01084663.1:0-10820 GCA_018326385.1 Flaveria bidentis
TGCAATCCTTGAGATTGCCAATGAGGTGAGCGGCCCTGTTGTCGCAAAAGACTCGGAAAGATAATGATGAAAGTGCGAAATGAATGAAAGAATAAATGAAGTTATACCTTGTTGTATGTATGACGTATGCTCATGTAATGAAGTATAAAGGAAAGGGATTTAATGAAAAGAGTATTTTCATATATAAATTACTCAAGGTACTTTAATGCTTTTAAAACTAGAACTCACTCAGCAACGCTGACTTTTATACATTTTCAGTTGGCAGGTAATTTGTTGCTGAGGATGGCACGCGGGGAAACTACTCGGCGGGGCAAGACTGACATGCATTCTTAATAGAAATCACTGTTGTTTTGTAATGCAGTTAAACTATTCTTTTGTAAACTAACTAAACCAAGGCGTATTGCTTAACAACAGTGTTTATAATGAGATGAATAGCTTTTGTTAAAATTAATTTCGCTGCTTAAATTTGTAAGCTTATAATGTTTTATGTAATTATAACTGTGAATGACCAACTGTGAGGTCTCCGGGAACAGGGCCTTACAGTCTGGTTGAGGGTAGGCCGTAACCTACGGCCTATAGGCTGTAAGTTACGGTCTAACGCGATATTTGGAGGATTATTTCAAATTTTAAATCCTATATAACCCTAATTATTAGGGTTTCGAAAAGAGACTTGTCCCAACCGAATTTAGGCGATTTCAAGGAGATTTTGGGTGCTTCCAAGCTCCTTAATATCATCCATATCGTCATTGATCATCATCAAATCAAGATTGAAGATTGAACGAAGATGATGCGTGGCTAGGTTCTCTTGATTGCTTTCGGGAGTACGATTCTTGTAAAGTGAGATGATTGGTATGATTGATTAGGTTTTTGTATTAAACATTGATCTATTAAATCAAATATTATATTTTGATTGACTTAAATAAGTTACTTATAAATAAAGTTGTTTGCTTGATTATCAGTTCTTTGGTTTTCTTGCATCGTGAACTCATTAAGAAAACTAGGCAATACGATATAAGTGAATTGGTAACATTGTGAATGAACGTGTCTTAAAAGATTGTTCCTTTGTTATCACTTTAATCAAAAGTTGAGATCTTTAAGTATTGTTCCTTACAAACCCTAATTTAGAATTACCAATTGTTGATCTTGAAGAATTGTAAACCCGAAAGTGATTGTCTTTCAATATTTAAGTTAATTAGTTTTAAAGTTTCTTGCTTTATGCACTTTTGCTCATTAATCTAGTTAAAGTTTCAATTTTTAATTATAAAGTTTGAGTCTTTAGTTAATCGAGTCATGTTAGTTAAACGTTTTCCACATATTCCTTGAGGAGACGACCTTACTTACCATTAAACAACAAAGGTAGCTAAGACCAATAAGTTAAATTGTTTTTGATCGAGTCTCGACAACCAGATCAAAATGGCGTCGTTGCCAGGGAATTAGTGCGCAAGTGTTATTTTTTGTTATATTTTTTAGTTTTCTTTTCTTTTCTTTACTTTTGTCTTTTGCGATGCTACGCTAGGTGTTTTATGTCTTGCAAATTACTTTAAAAAAGTTAAAACTCACCATGAATCAAGTTTATTATTCATGTACCGGTTACGGAAGTCCAATTCACATGCGAGATCATTGCCTTGAGTTTTTGCAAAAGTGTGAAGAGGCGAGAAGAAAAAATATATTTGTTGGATGTCTATTATGATGATGTACCATCATATTATCCGGACTACGAGTCATCTTCTCCATATTATGAAGGATATTATCAGTTAGAGGTGAATTACAACTTTAAGAAAGTTTGGGATTGCAACAATTATAAACCAGAGATGACATCAAGCTCAAGTCAATAGGAGAATTATAACCACTATCATGAAGAATACTCTCAGGTAACGTACAAGGATCAGAATCAATATCGATTTCCTAAACAAGAACTTGTTATCCAAGATGTTGAGCAAGTTCAAAATAAGTATCAATCTGACGAGGAGGAAACTATTGATCGATTGGAGTTGGCATTACCCGAGATTGATAAGTTGTTGTCACAACATCATCTTTCAGATCAACAAAGATTTGACTACTTGACTATCAAGCATGACATGTTATTGTTGAAAATAGAATTAGAAGAGTTAATCTCACCATCTTATAATGTCGAGGATTAGGTTATGGAAACTAGTACCACACAAATTCCTTCATTTGTTGAAGATCTATGTGTAGAACAAGTGGTGGTTAATGCTTGTGATGTTGAAGTGGATAAAAAGGTTATAGGTCTTTTAGATCAAAGAGTTGAATGTTTAAACCTAATAGATAACATAATTCCTCCTAAGAAACAAGAGACTAAGATATTACCATGTGATTCTGATAGTCCTTCAAAATTTATTATACCATTTGACAAAGCGGGGGATAATGGCTCATTTTTGAAGAAAAGAAAGGTGAGTTTAGAGGACATCGGACAACTTATTCAGAGGAGAGCCCACAACGATTCTATAGACATGCCAAGGACAGTAAAGAAGGTATGGACCCGACATGTCAACTACCATGGATATATTGGAAAATCGATGGGAAAATATGGATTTAAAATATCAACCATTGATTCAAGAGACATGGAGATCATGAAAAAGAAAATAGAGATTCGGTATATCTACTATCGAGCATTTATTGGTAATATGACAGGAAAATGTTCAATTCAACCACCATAAGTGGTCTCATGTATGTCTGATTGAAGACGTTAAACTTAGCGCTAACTGGAGGCAACCCGAGAACTTTGTGGGAGTGTTCACTAGAAACCCTCACAAGACTACAACTCGTCCACTCGGGTCTACCGAGGGGTTCAAAAGCTTGTTGCATATGCTTAATGCAACCGTGATTTCTACGAAAGTGAGTTTTACTTCTTTTATTAGTTTTTGTGTCTTTTGTTTTGTTTTTTAGTTACTTCAATCATGCACAAAACGCAAGCACTCAAGTATGGGGAGGAGCAAGTCCCTTACCGAAGACTCTCACTAATAAGTAGGTCTATCTACTCCTTCCTTATTTGTTTATTCATTATCATTATGCTTATTAATGTTTAAAATCATACATTATGGACAATGTATCCCAAGTGTGGGGATAAAGGGAAGAATTGAAAGAAACACTTTTGAAAAATTGAGTAACTTTAAAAAAATCTTCTAAGTAAACTTAAGTGTACATGAAACTTAAAATTTTGCATACATGGTTAATTGTTACTATTTGTGCATTGATGGATCCCTTGACATGTTTGTTTTGCTAATTGAGTAATGCATCCTAATCATGATCTTCATAAAAATAGGTGAAAGTCCTAGGTGGGTGCAAAAAACCAATTATAGAGAACATACATGCTACACATTTTATTACCTCTTTTCACCGTTTCCATGAGAGTTGAGCCTAATTAGAGACTCATAGTATACTATGAGTTACTTTATTTATTTTCCTTAAGAGGGAATTCACGGTGTGCATCCGAGTTAGAACTCGTGTAATTGATACATATCAAGATTATAGACCAATGTGTGCATAAATATGATAAAGGCGTTAGGATTGAACCATTTGTTTAAACCCTTCTTTTCAATTCCAAACCAACAAAATCTCCCTATAGACACCATGTTGAGCCCCAACTTGTCATTTCAAGCCTAAACAATAAACCCAAAAGCCTTAGTTTTTTTATGGAGCCTTAGAGGATGAAGTCCAAGCCATAACATATTTGAAAGAATCATGTTAATAGCAGTTCAATCATGGTAAGGTTATTCTTGAGAAAAAAAAGAGAAATGAAAAGAGTTAAATATGAGGTCAAAATGACCAAAAAATACAACAACAAAAAATAGTATGAAAAAATATACAAGTAGTGCAAGCAAAAGAATAAGAGTGGTAAATGATACAACTATTATGTTTAAGTTGAATTTACTTCTCCGTTAGCCACTCTAAAATCCATTTTAATCCCACCTTAAACCCTAACCTAAAATTACCACCCAAGAAAGACCTTTTGATTTTTGTATTATATTGTGTCAATTGATGGTGATTTGATTAATATACGAGCTTATGATTAGTAAGTGCATTCGTGGTTTGAGAGCTCCATAAACACTAGTATATCATCACTAGTTCACAAAATAAACCGAGAGGAGTGTTTATTGTGAGGAATGTGAATGCATGAATGTCTAAAACAAAAGGTGAGTAGATGCCAACCAAAGATTTCAAATGCATATAGTATTGAATGATTAGGTTTTGAACATTACATCATCAAGTTAAAAACTAAACATGTATTGGGATCTTACTTGTTCAAGGTAGTGATAACGTGGCATGTGTGCTTAATTTGGGAGAAGTGTGCAAGTTAGTTTGTTTGAGGACAAATAAAAGGTTAAGTGTGAGGATGTGATCACGTGTCAATAATCTAGTGTTTAATTGATCTAAATGCTTGATTTTATATCATGATTATGGTGGAACAAGTTCAAGTTGTTTGTGTTTTGGATTATAGATGATTAGATCTAAAGTAAGCTTATTTTGGATAAAAAGATGCAAAACAGAAAACAAGAACTAAACTTGGTGAAACGTGAAGAGTATGGATGAAACAGGATGGAAATCGGAGTCCGAGAAGTGAAGAAATGCAAAAACCGAAGGTTCAAGACCATGGTAAATTAAAATGATAAAATAGACTTTAATTATCTAAGTTTTAGCTTAAACATGTCAATACAGGTCAAAATGATAAAATTTTAGGATGTTTCTAAGTATATTAAATGTGTTTGATTCAACATGATTAATTAACACTTAAAATACTATAAGTTGAATGTGTTACATTATAATATATACTTTGCCAAAATATGATGTATATTTCGTTTTGCAGGATCAAATTTCAAGTCTACTTTTAAATGCGAAATTTATATAACTGATTACATAGTTAACTGCTTTGTAAAAGGCTCCAAATCAAGTTGAAGAAGATGATTCAGACGACGGGATGAATAATGTATTGTATAACTAGGTTAAGTTTGTTTTGTAGTAGTTAAATCAAGTTGTTTAAATAGTGTATTACAGTTAACCTACTTATGTTTAAGTTAAACAATATTTAACCTAGCTACTTTTGTTTAAGTTTTATGACTAGATGATTTAATATTTTTTGTAAATGTGAAAATTATATGTTATTGGGAAATCTAGATTTATAAAATTTGTATGTTATGTGAAAATCTAGATTTATTTGTATGTAATACTGGAAATTAATAAAAATAAAATAAACAAAGTTTTTTTAAATATAAACAAGTAGCGGCGAATTATTAGCGGTGACAATAATGTTATTAGCGATGACCAATTAACAACGATTCGGCCACCTAATAGCGGCGACTATTATCGGCACTAATGCTCAAAAATTTTGTAGTGACTTAATCTAATTTTTTTTTGAAAAGATAGTAAGCCTTACATGTGTCCTTCTAGTGTTATAAATAGAAGAACATTTTGGTCATTGTTTTAAATACATGAGCTAATTGTGTTATATACGTTCATTGCGTCGTATATTTAACATTATTTGTTATATGTATCTCTCATTGTATTTTACATTTCAGATTATTTTGTATTATTATTGTATTGTTACTATAGATTATATAAACTTGTTATACATAATTGTGTTTTATAATTAGAAATGCACAATAATATATTATAACCAATGTATTTATCAAAACTCGTAATGTTAAAATAACATAATTATAAGTACAACATTTAAGAATTCGGTTTATTCAAAAACCGATTCTTTTATCGAAATTCATATTAAAATTCGTCATTTGTCTTATTCAAATTTTAGACCAGATTTGAATAAACACCCAATTTTAAGCAGTGACGCTTTTTTGTGTTTAACAATAGGCGTACAATTACGCATAACATTTTATTTTTGTAGAAAGCCTGATGTATAAAAACTTCTATTTATATATAATAATCGCCTAAAGGAAAAGGATTTAATTACCTTCCAGTGGTAGGTTGAAGCACCTCGTATCTAGTGTTCCTTTAATACCAGCTGCAATTTAAGAAATGGTTAATAAATATTTAAATTGATATTATTGAAAATTAGAAGTGAAAAAAGTTGGAAAAAATAGGCTTAATTAATACTTACGGAGTTTTCATATGCGAGTTGAAGTTCCAATGCTTGGTTAAGTGCAGTGATAAGGCGATCTATATGAGGGCGTTGTAGTCGTTGGTCTTTCAAGCACCAATACGCTGCTTCCGAAAACACTTTTAACGCTTTCGGGTCCATTTGGTTCTTTATATCCGGATGGATGATCTCATTAAGCGTTCCATTTTCATAATGGGATTTGGCCAATGTACATAATAACACCGTTTCATTTGATCTGTTGTCTCGGGAAATTGCTAACCTTCCACTCAGGACCTCAAATAAAACCACACCAAACGAGTACACATCCGACTTGTGATTAGCAGTTGAAGACCCTACATATGTTGGGTCTACATACCAGATCGTGCCACATGCAAGGTCAAGGACGAGACCATGCCTTCGAGCTGCTGCCTGCATAATGGAAAGCTCAAAAGCACATAGTTTTGGCTCCCACTTGTCATCTAACAAAATCTTACAGCTTTTGACATCACGGTGTATGATGCTAAAACTGCGACCCTCCTCATAGTGGATGTAACTGAGTGCGCGTGCAATACCAAGACAAATGTGCAATCTTCGAGTCCATGTAAGCGTAACATGCTCACTTAGGTATTGGTCAAGACTTCCCTTGGCCTTACAGTTGATTATGATGACTTTCTCTTCATTCTCATCAACAAACCCAACAATAGAGGTGACATATTGATGTTTGAGACTAGAGAGCCTCATAACCTCCGTAAGAAATTCTTTGGTTCCATGCCCAAGCCTACGATCCAACCTCCGTGCAACGATATCAATCAATTCTCCGGACCTTAAGATCACCAGTCGCCCCTTGTATTCTTTTCCGAATACACCTTCTTTGATGAAACTTTTATCAGCAAAATTGTCGGTAGCGGTTACTACATCCCTGAGGGGAATTTTGAGGTGATCAAACGTTTCGTTAAAAGAAGACATATATGATCGATGATCGATCGATTTGTGTTTATCAAGTCAAAGAGCTAGAGGTGAATGAATCGAATTGAATGTGATGGGAAGAATGAATCAAGTGCTCTGTGGCATCTATTATTGTACACTTTCGGCAACCTCACCTCCCCTTCCCCTTTTGACGCTTATTATCATTAATTTTAACCACTAAATACTTTCTAATATTTTTACATAATGTCGATGAAACTCACTAAGCTAATAATGGAGCCGTTCGTCATCTTCTGGAACCTCCTCGGGGTCTTCCTTAGGGTCCTCCTCAGGTTCCTCTTCGGGCTCCTCTTCTTCTTGTTGTGCAACAAGAGCTTCGACCTGTGCCTCTAATTCCGCAATTCTCACTGTTGCTTGAACACGCTGCTGCTCAGATTCCATGGCTCTAGCCTCTAAAGTGTTAACACGGGCCACTAGTTGTTTAAATTCCTTAACGAGTCTATTATGGCACTTGTCAGTGGATTCAAGGCTTTCTTTCTGAAGTTCTAAGCGTCTTTGTGTCCGAGCCTGATCCTCTGACAGGGTTTTAATCCTTCCGGTTGTCTGATACATATAGCGTACCTCACGTTTCATCGTAGCTACAAAGGCGGCGAATGATTGTTCGGGCGGGTGAGGAATATATGGTAGGATAGGAGTAGATGCAGGTGTGAAGGGAGTAGGAGGGTAGGGCACGTTCTCCTCCCTAATCCATCGGACAATCAATCCTGGTAACCAGTCCCAATCGTGGGTGTTAGGTGAGTCATGGGCATTTAAGGGCTCCCCGTGCACCGTTGGCAACGGTAGGTTCAAGTCGGCGTCTCTTAGACTCCGAGGGTGAAGAAACAGGTATATATGCCAAAGGCAGACGAGCGGAATCCTCGGTCTCTCTATTAGTCGAGGGTGATATAGGTGACATCGATGGTTCAGATAATGATGATGTGGACATCCTGTAACGTAATGTGAGTATGCCATGAAATGTACGTCCAAAAGTCGTAAACAAGTAATAGTGTCTGTGCAATGCTAGTGTTGTGTCTAAGGCTATAGTCTAGATGCAAATGCAATCCTAGTTCTTTATAACCAATGGCTCTGATACCAATCTGTAACATCCGACCTATCGCATCAACAATATTGTCCGCTTTGCCTACGAGGAGCTCACGGATTTGCTTTTGGTTGTCCGGGTGAAAACTTCCCAGGGAGGTCACCCATCCCTGGATTGCTTTCACCTGAGCACGCTTAATTGTGGAGTTCTCCTCTCATCCACAGTCAATACGCCCAAAACACGTTGTTGATGTTAGAGGCTAGACATTCCTTATGAACCAGGAATCTCTCCTGTCCACGGCCGATGTGGGATATGTGTAAGGTGTCACAAGCACCCCCTGTTCCCACTTCCATACAGGAATTTCCGGCTATTGAAGTAGACCAGATGGCCTTTGATACTCCACTTTAACCTTAGAACAGGTTAAGCATCTGCTTACATAGGTGGCGATATCAACCTTCATGTTCGGCCACCAATACAGAACTTCAAATCATGATACATCTTATCTGAATCCGGATGGATAGAATATCGAGACTTATGGGCTTCGTCCATCACTAGTTCTCGTAGATTCCCATACAAATGAACCCATATTCGTTCCATGAAATAACGTATTCCGTCCGGTTTGATCTATAGCTGCTTTTCTATGCCTCGCATGGACTCTGATTTCAGGTTCTCATCCTTCAAAGCCTCAAGTTGAGCATTACGTATCTGATCAGGTAGTCCGGTGTGGATGGTGAGTTGTAATGCTCGAACTCGCTTTGGCTTAGGTGTCTCCTTTCGACTTAAGGCATCAACTACTACATTAGCCTTACCCGGATGATACTTGATTGCACAGTCATAGTCATTCAACAATTCGACCCAGCGACATTGTCTTATATTCAACTCCTTCTGCTCAAAAATATGTTGAAGACTTTTGTGATCGGTATAAATGGTGCACTTGGTACCGTACAAGTAGTGTCTCCATATCTTGAGTGCGAACACAATGGCTCCCAACTCTAAGTAGTGTGTCGTGTAGTTTTTCTCATGAACTTTTAGCTGACGGGAGGCATATGCGATAACCTTCTCGTGTTGCATTAACACACAACCAAGACCTTGGATGGATGCATCGCAATATACTACAAAATCACCTGTTCCCTCAGGTAGGGATAGTATCGGTGCCATACAAAGCTTTTGTTTTAGGAACTGAAATGCTGACTCCTGCTTGTCACCCCAATTGTACACTGTGCCTTTATAAGTTAATGCTGTAAGTGGTTGAGCGATCTTCGAAAATCCTTCAATGAATCTTCTATAGTACCCAGCCAACCCAAGAATCTGTCGTACCTCAGTTGGAGTCTTAGGCGTAGCCCAGTTCTTGATGGCTTCTATTTTTGCCGGGTCAACATGTATACCCTTCTCATTGACCACATGGCCCAAGAATTGGACTTCCCAAATCCAGAAGTTACACTTCGAAAACTTGGCATACAGTTTCTCTTGTTTAAGTAATTCCAAAATCAATCGAAGATGTTCCTCATGCTCCTCTTCGTTCTTTGAATATATCAAGATATCATCGATAAAAACGAGGACAAACTTGTCCAGGTAGGGTTTGCACACACGGTTCATGAGATCCATAAACACCACCGGTGCATTGGTCAACCCAAAAGGCATAACCAAAAACTCTTAGTGACCGTAACGAGTTTTGAATGTTGTCTTTGACATTCTTCCTCTCGGAATCTCAGTTGATGATATCTTGATCTCAAATCTATCTTGGAATAGAAACTCGACCCTTGAATCTGGTCGAACAGATCGTCAATACGGGGAAGGGGATAACGGTTCTTAACCGTCACTTTGTTCAGTTCACGGTAATCGATACACATGCGAAAAGTCCCATCCTTTTTCTTGAAAAACAGGACTGGGGCTCCCCACGACGATGAGCTAGGTCTGATAAATCCCTTATCTAAAAATTCTTGTAGTTGAGTGGACAGCTCTTGCAGTTCTTTCGGAGCTAGTCTGTATGCCGCTCTCGCAATAGGTGCGGCTCCAGGTGTCAAATCAATCTGGAACTCGACCTGATGATGCGGTGGAAGACCAGGTAAGTCTTCAGGGAAAACCTCAGGAAAGTCACGAACAATATGGATATCCTCGATCTTCTTTTCTTCGATAGTCTTTTCTGTGATCATAGCTAAAATAGCGGTATGGCCTTTACGTAAGCATTTCTAGGCTTTCATGTATGATATGATGCAAGAGACTACACCACTTTTCTCTCCATGAACGTATAAGATTTCACCACTAGGAAGTGTTACACGAACGACCTTTTCACGACAGATAATCTCAGCTTGGTTCTTAGATAACCAGTCCATGCCGACGACCATGTCAAAGCTACCAAGTGTAACAGGAATAAGGTCTATATCTAACTTGTGTCCCGATATTTCTAGTTTACATCCTTTGAGAATATGTGTTGCCTCAATCATTTTACCATCAGCTAGTTCTACGGTGTAACTAGGTTCTATTTTGGTTAAAGTTACATCTAGAAGTTTGCTAAACTTGGCAGAGATAAAACTCCTATCAGCACAGGTATCAAATAATATAGAAGCAAAATAGTCGTTCAGAGGAAACGTACCGGTAACTATGTTTTGATCATTCCTTGCCTCACTAGACCCAATCACGAAAGCACGACCCTTAGCGCCATTTCCATAATTGTTGTTTCCATTATTGCCCTTCTTCCTGTTCTTTAGTTGTGGGCAATCTTTCCTGTAATGACCCTCTTTGCCACATTCGAAACAACCCCTG
>BJCM01084664.1:0-16063 GCA_018326385.1 Flaveria bidentis
TATATATATATATATATATATATATATATATGCGTGTGTAACTTACACCGTGTAACTTACACATTTACACGGATAAAAACATAAAATATTACCGAGTTTGTAATAAAAATGAAAAAAGTAAATTGTAGAATGATATTTTAAATAAGATATGATTGAGTAACGTATAAGTAAAACTTCAAATAAAAATAAAACAATATCATTTTAAAACTTTTGTTTTATAAGATTGTGTTTTTTAAATGTTTTTCTATAACATTTTGGTTATTTTATTTTATTTTATTTTTTTAAACAATTCATCCTTATAAAGCTAAAAAGAACGTTTTTAAACAGTTCTTATTTTCAAAAGATATTTTTGTTCAAGAAAATTTTTGTATCTTATACATGTTTTAAAGTGTGTTTTAATAAATAATCTAGTTTTTAAATCTTATAATATCGATTTTTTGGTTTGAAAATGTTTTAAATAATATATAATATTATCACTTATTTAAGAGATCGATGTGGGAAAATAAAAATAAAAAAACTTAATATGCTTACATGTGTTATCTTAAAAACTTCTTTTTTATTATAAATAAATAATAGATAACATAAGTGAAGTTTGGTACAATTGACAAAATTGGATTTTATGTTAAGAGCACTCACAGTGGATTCCTTAAAAGTATGTGAGTGCGTTTGGCATATTATATGGAATGGTTTTGGGTGGTTATGAGTGAAGGAAAAAGAAAATGTTATCATGGATTGGTGTATTTGAAGAATCACTGTTTAATCCTTATAAAATTTTTAATATTTTTTTAAGTGGTTGTGAGTGGAGAAAAAAGAAAAAGTAATGATAATGGTATAAAAAATATTTTTTAATTGAAAAGGAGAGATAAAATATAGTGTTTTTTAGTGTAATTATGTGAATAAAGATAAAAAAGCTACTGTGAATGCTCTAAAATTATAAATTTATTTTGTTTGGTGTTATGGAATAATGTGTATCCTATAAACATAAATACTATTTACAGTAATATCAAACTAATTATATAAAACTTATGCAAACACAAATATCAATTTGAAAACGACCATAAGTTTGCTAGTTTCAAGAAAATATGTCAAAATCATACATAATTTGTCAAAGTATATAAAAACAAAGCACTAAAACTTCAAAGTCAGAGAAATTAAATTTGGTCCAACATCAGATGTATCGGATCCACACACATTTATTCAGAATATCACAGGAAACTTAACATCAACTTATATCAAATTCCACAAATGAAGTTAAATCATTAATCATTTACACTTCTTTCATTCTTTTTCTCCCAAGCAAGGTTTTCAACTACTAAAATAAGCAAAACAGCTCTTATAACCACATTGTATGCATCTTGCTCGCTCCCAAAGGATATCAAATAAGCAGGGCATCAATGTTCCTTTTACCATTTGGACCTTTTGTGTACCACGATGAAACGTAATCACCATACAGAACTTGATGATACCTATGAGGTTTGAATGCTGGTGTTACTGTCGTAGTCTTGGCAGGGTCATGAAAAGTAGCAACTGAAAGCCTTGGTTTAGTGGCATTGGTAATGGCCCGATGTTGACAACTTTTATATATTCCATTTGTTATGATCTGTATACAAGAACCAAGTTAGACAATAATAGCAAGAATCTACACTAAAGAAAAGGAAATGGGTCAAACGAGTTATGGTAGTCTGTAATGGGTCAAAAGTCGTAAAAAAACCTGGAACTAATAAGAAAATGAGTAAATGGGTCAAACAAGTTAAAAGACTAGAATGTTGTCCAAAGGGTACTCTTGTGTATTTAAATTCTGACTGAAATATATAATCTTTTTATGAAAAAAGATTAGAAACAAAAGGGTTGAAAGTCAGCCAAAATATTTTTATTAAAAGTGTTAATAGAATAAAATGTTTTCTGAAAACATATTTTTCTTTGACACACTTAATATTCAAGAAAAAGATGTGGACAAATCTCTTTTGAGTGCATACTGAACCTATTTTAACCAAATCAAAGAATTACATGTTTTGACCTCCTAACAAGTCACGCCCATTTCATCACATTTATTTATATCTAGATAACTAAGAGTATGATAGAAAAACTACTAAAAAAATTGATTGCTCGTAATTACTAGAGAATGAGACCAATGATACAAGACATCTACTTCTCATAGAGCTTATCTTCATGTCAAGTTGTAAACTTTATTATTTGAATGCATTTGATGCAATACTAAACCAGAAGAATCAATTAAGGAACAATTGCACAACGATATTAGCATAACAACAATCTAAAATTAAGAAGTAATACCTCTGTTTGGTCACCCAAAATCACCAAAATGGCATGAGATACAGGCTCTACAGTGACCCATTCACCATCCTTAATCACTTGAAGACCTGCAACATTGTCTTGGATAAGAAGGGTGACAAATCCCATATCAGAGTGAGATTGCAGGCCAAGTGTAAGCTCAGGCTGCGGGCATGACGGGTAATAACTAATAGTAATATTCTGGTACAATTTCCCCATAGCATCTTCAATAAACGATGTCGACAACCCTAAGCTTGTCGAGATCAAGCCCAAAATTTTCTCAGCAAGAAACTTCATCTGATCACTATACTTCTCAACAACCTCCCTGTTGATATATTTCACCAATTCACATTAACAAGATTCAACTGATACTCTACTTTATTGAGTGAAACATTAAGGCATACATATTTCGGAAAAATGATAAAACATTATTGCTATAATTCACCAATTGCCATTAGCAAGATTCAACTGATACTCTACTTTATTCAGTGAAATAGTAAAGCATACAGATTTAGGGAAAAGTGATAATAACATTGTTGATATGATTTATCAATTGCCATTAGCAAGATTCAACTGATACTCTACCTTATTCAGTGAAACAGTAAAGCATACAGATATAGGGAATATGATAAAACATTGTTAATATGATTTACCAATTGCCATTAGCAATATTCAACTGATACTTTACCTATTTCAGTGAAACAGAGCATACAGATTTAGGAAAAAGTGATAAAACATTGTAGATATTTACCAACTGCCATAAGCAAGGTTCAACTGATACTCTACCTTATTCAGTGAAACAGTAAAGCATACAGATTTAAGGAAAATGATAAAACATTCTTGATAACTTGATATTATATACCAATTGCCATTATCAAGATTCAACTGATACTCCACCTTATTCAGTGAAACAATAAAACATACAGATTTGGGGAAAATAATCAAACATTGTTGTTCTTAAATTAGGGTTCTTTCTATACATCAATTACTAGATGATTCAATTGATCAATTCTCATCGATTCAAAGAATCAAGTATAAAACACATCAAAGAGCAACGTATATGTATATAATTGTATACAACAAACCTGTAATTAGAAGGAAGATGTGGCCAACGAGAAGGAATCCGACGAGAAACAGGCAAAGTGTGATGATCAAAGTATTCTCTCCAATCCAAAACAGCATCATCACTGGCAACAAGCATACGGCTTCCATACCCTTCAGAAGCCGGAGAATTCGAATCACAGGCGTACCGCAGCCTCTCCGACATCGGCAACTCTTCAAAAAACGACGAACCGACTTTCCGAATTTCATCAAGCAACACGATCGGAACACCGTGGTTAATCACATGAAAAGCACCCCAATCGGTGCAGGCTTTTGCAATTTCCTCACGGAGGATGTTAAAATCGTCGTCTCTGCTGAGGTCTATCATGGGGATTTGGTGATTTGGGTTGTTTTGGTCGGTGGGTAATTGGGTTGGTCGGTGCTCCGGTGGCTGTATGTACTGTGGTGGCACCACCGATTGTTGATTTTTTTGAGAAATTGGATGAACTAAAGTCGGTGCACAGGGAAGTTCCATCGGGAAATTGATAAATCAAGATTCAAGAGGCTTGTGGGATAAAAATCGGTGGAGTAGTCGTCGGTGCTCCGGTGATGAATGGGTTTTTCCGGTGTATCGGCGATTTTATTTGTCGGTAGAGTAGGTTGATTAGGGTCGTTAAAGAAAACTTGATAAACCTTAGTTTGGAATTTACTTCTGTTGAAATAACCTATGTGGAATGAAAAACAAATAGGTTGTTTTAAAAGTTTATTGGTTGGAGTCTTGGAAAGACGAATAATAAGATTGGATTGAAGAACATAACTGATAAAGAGTATTTACGGTGAGTTTTTTTTATGTGAGTGTGGATTTTATAATATGAGGATGGTTGTTAATGGTTGTGAGAAAATAAGAGATAATATTTATGAGTTTTTTACTATGATTTCTTATATTTGGGGAAATACGGGAAATCATAGTACAACCCTAATAAATTTTTTAATATTTTAAAAGTGTTTTTGAGTGGAGGAAAAAAATATAATGATAAAAATATTAAAAATTATTATTTAATTGAAAGCATAAGTAAAAATATAGTTTTTTAATGTAAATATGGGAATGAGGTTGATGAACCTAGTATGAATGTTTTAATATAAAATTAAAACATGAAAATGAATATATAGCTATAATATGGATCACGAAACACCATAAAAAATGAGTTTTGAATGAGAGAGATTGAAAAAAAAAAGAATTTAAAACCTGATCCGAGCATTTATCCTGCTTCACCTGATTCGAAAAGCAGATTGATAACTAGTAGATTGTAATGAAAACGATCCTAATAGATGGGTTACCTAATCTAGGGTTGTTAGAAGTTGATAAACGACAATCTTTATAAAAAAAACCTAAAAATGTTATATTACACTAATAAAATATGTATTTACTCTTCACTTTTTATCATATTTTATTACAACTTACTTACACACCCAAATACTACTCTTAAATCTTTATATTTATCTATTATAAGACTTTAACCTCAATCATTTGAGAAGGGACGTTTTCCACTACTTCTATCTGGCCAAGACCAATACATGATTGTATACTCTTATTGATCTACTAGGCAACTTAGTTGCATAATCAACATAGATTAATATTTGATCCTAACTTAATTTTGCTTACAAATAAAATACGTTTTCCACATTTGCTTGTAATCATCATTATAAAAAATACAATCGCATGAAATTCAAGTGTGAATTAATGATTATGTGAGATAATTAAATTGATGTAGCTAGCATTCATCTTTACCGGCCGGTTAATAGAAGTTTAAATTATTTACATCGCGAATAACTTTAATAATATCTATTACCTCAAAGCCTGCATACTTTGATCAGTACTAAGACTATTTGCAATGCATGCATATAGCATCCGATGATGCAGAAGTTGCAGGCCTGACATGTGGCATCCGAGGTAGGAAGAGGGTTTTAAAAAAGATAGTAATGATAATAAAAGAAGTTATTAGAAAAAGACATTACAATATGCATTTTATATATTCTAGCTCTCTTGTTTATATATTATAACACAATTTTAAAGGTAGGTGGAATATTTTATTATTATTTTTCAATCTCAACTTTTCATATATATGATTCTATCACAGTTTAATACATAACTTGCTCTTAGGTTCATTGGTTTGTTGTTTCTTTTTCGAAGGAGCTACATATTTTTTTCTTTCTTTTCTTTCTTTTTGTTTTTTTCTCTTTCTTTTTTTTATTTTTGTCAATTACGATTTTTTGAAAATTAAAAACAAAACTTAGCCTTTAGCCGATTGGCAAGTTTGGTTTACGTTTCAACATAAATTTGTTTGGAAAAAATTCGAGTTAAATATAATACATTTTGACATGAATTTTTGTTTGCAAAAAAATTCATGTTACTCTATGTTTTGATGTAATAAAATAAGTTCGAAAATAAGTTGGGTCAATTGTAATTTATACTTTACACGCTGTGTAGATGCCGCCACAACCGCAACAAGTAATAAACTCGCTCTTATTATAATATATATATATATTATAATTAGTTAAAAAATTTAAACATATTATATTTTTATTTATTTTTTTGTGTTTTATTAACATGGTTATTATAAGTTACAATTTTAAATACAACAATTTTTTTCACTTTTATTAGTTATTAATTAAATAGAACATAAAAACTAAGATGATATAAAAATAATTGAGTATCTTTGTGGAATGAATAAATATGCTAACATAGAGGTAAAATGAGTCTATAAGAAGAATAAGTAAAAACTAATGTGCTAACTAATTAAACTTGTCTAAAAGAAGAATGGAATGTAACATTACGGATAATCTTGTTGCAATATCAATCATCATATACCGAATACAGTTGTGTCCAATCTGATTTCAAGAATCCCTTTTAAGTTTGTGGGGATTTATAATGACTTGGAAAGAGATTTTAGACCCCTCCCCCACACATGCACACGTGGGTAAGTGATGCCCTAAACACAATCCCAACCAATTAATGGGCCCAATAATTGCGTTTATGTATTACATATAGAAAGAGATATATGTATATGAATATATTCTCCACCTTGAGGTTGCTAGAAACCCTTATATAAACCTCCACCTCCAACTCCAACATTCATATTCTTGTTCTACTAATAAAAACCAAATCTTAAAACCTCATCCACCCACTCAAGAACTAATTAAAGATATGTCTGGTGTTTGGGTGTTCAAGCAGAATGGTGTGGTTCAACTAGTGGAGAGCCCTGGAAGTGACTCCTTTCAAGGCTCAGCCCGACGTAAGGTCCTGGTTCATGTACCAACAAACCAAGTTGTGACTTCCTATGACGCGCTCGAAAGAATGTTGTTATCGTTAGGATGGGAAAGGTACTATGAGGATCCTGATTTGTTGCAGTTTCACAAAAGATTGAGTGTGCATCTCATTTCTCTCCCTAAGGACTTTAACAAGTTTAAATCGGTGCACATGTTTGATATAGTCGTCAAGAACCGCAACATGTTTGAAGTTAGAGATATGTAGTATGTCAACTAGATTAACCATATCATCGATCCAAACCCGGTACTTATGGTTGATGGTTGATTAGGTGTTCATGTTTAATATAACTAGCGTGTATATTGTTCTATCTAGGTGTATTATATACCGTCTCCTATTGAAGTTTGCCCAAGTTTGATTATGGGCTGTCATAATGTTTGAGTGCATATAGAGCTCAAATTTAAGTTTATGTTTTCTTAGGGTTTTAGAAGCTACTTTCATATATCACAAGGGTATTTGGTGTTCATGTATCTAAAAATCTTATACTGGTATTTGTGTGATGCAAAATTAAGTTTCTGTGTGACTACAATTGTGTCTATATGTTCTATGCTTTTTATTTCTTGTTTGTATACGCAAACGACTATCGGGGTGTATGGTTAGATGGGGTCGTGTGCGTTTAAGAGGACTCTATCAAGCTTAAATAAACCACATATGCAAAGAGATTCTTCATTTTTGTTTGAGTTTAGTTTTTGATATGATGTTTAATTACAAGTTTTAGACTCTACGAAGCACGTAACATGGCTATTCCCATTTGCAGGCTTAATTAGCACCAATGTTATTGGAACATTAGCTAGGCATGCAAAAAGGCTCAGAATATATGCCTTTCTTTTATTATAGGTAAATCGTTAATGGATGAAATATAAAATTATAATGGTATCTGATGTCTTATTGTGCTAGTTATTTATTTTCATATGGTTGCTTTACCAGCTATCATTTATCATTTCATAAGTAGTGATGTATCAAACGATTAACTGTGACTTTTAATTTGTAAATTGTTTTCAAAAGTTGTATACTGTTTTTTCCTTTCAAGAATCAGATGCTAGAGCTCATTTGCCACATATAAGCAAATGGTGATATAAGGAAAAACCGACATTAATTTACTAGTGATACTTCTCCATTGTACGTATGCAGAAGCCCCCTCCAACTTCAACTTGAACATGCAAAGCCTTAATGTTCCTTCTTGTCATCAATTTTAGCAATTCAACCTTACCATTTCATACTTATACCTCAAATAACAACAATTATTTAACACTACTACCAACTTAAACATATATAAAAAAAAGTTGAATTGATAAGTAATTACGACATCTCCTCAATAAAGAGATTTTTATTCACATTTAATTTATCTTTTTGTAAGGGAACCAAATATCAAAAACAATATCTGAAACTCTAGCCATAACTTTCTTCCTTGAATGTATTGCATAACTTTCTTCCTTGAATGTATTGATCTATTTCAGAATCTTTAGTGTTTTCATGTAACATACAAGTAGGAGAAATTAAATTGCAACTTATTAGCACCAAATAGTTTGTTTGGCAAAAAGCAACAATCATACAGAAATATTTTTATGTTTCTTGTTCATATAAAAAATAAATTATCTAGTTGCACATCTTCTTATTGCTAAGCACTTTCTTTGATCACACCAGTTGAGATCGCAACCCCAACCTTCTCAAAAGTAAAACTACAATTGAAAAAATCATCTGACTCAACCCTTAATCTATAATCCTAGTAAGAATTAAGTAATTAATTCTCCAACCAAATTTTAAAACTTAAGCAAATACATACTATTAATAGCTAGAATCTTGCTTGTCTATTCTTAGTTTCTAAAACAAAAAGACCAAACTCAACAAATAAATTAATGCATGTCATACTTTCTTTAACATAAACGTAGAAGTTAAATCTAACTAACCTATAATCAAGAACTTCTATACTAAAGTGATACCTAAGCTTACCATGATCACAAATTTTGATATCAAAAGATTCTTAATTAGTTGTTTTAATTTTTTTAAAAAAATTATGAGTTAAGACTATCATATCATTAAATTACAAAAACAGTCATTAATTAACTAATTTTTTTTAGTTTTAAAACAAGGAATAGTGAAAATCAGTACAATGAAGTGTATTAAGTTTAAATTTCGTTTTATTCTGAAATCTAGATTGTTTAATCATATATAAAATTTTATCTTATTCTTTTTCAAACATCAATGTAATCCACTTCTAATGTTTTACATTGACCTTCACTATGGACTTGAATCCTGGATAGATTTTCTTGATGTTCAATTGATTCTATTATCTTTCTAAATAAAAGGTGGAGATAATTTTTACAAGAAGTGAGAAAGTTCCATTATAAATCAAACCATTCTCTCTGCCTTTAAGAAATAATCGTCTTGTATCTTTCAATACCGCAAGTGAATTTTTATTATTGGTTTATTTAATTTCCAAGTTCCATGCCTTTTAAATATATTGTTCTTATTTCCTTGTTCATTGCAACAATCCAGTGCCTATATGGACATATTTGTAACTTTTGGGTTTAGTAACATGAAAACAAAAAACATATATATATATATATATGTATATATATATATATATGTTTATATGTTTATATATATATACATATATATATACATACATATATATATATATACATATATATATATACATATATATATATACATACATATACACACACACACACACACATAGGGGAGGGTTTCAATGGAAACTACATCATAAATGAAAACCAAGAAAACTACTTTATAGCCCTTGATTTATTTGATCAATGATTATGATTAATTGGTGGCATAATTGCAATTAGATGAAAAATTAATGAGTTATTATTACTTATTAAGGGTAGAGTAGGAAAACAACATTTTTTTTATAAATAGAAACAAAACACTATCAAAATAAATTCCTAATATTACTTTTTTCTCTCTCTTATATTTTATTAATCCAACATAAACTTATTTATAAACATTACACTAAAATTATGTTTTTTTATTTTTTGTAATAAATTAGATGATAATTAGTTTTAATATATTACGCTACGTTACGTATATGTATCGGTTTCTTATGTATATAAAACTAGGCTAAAGTCCCGTGTAATACACGGGTTCAATCAAAAAATATTATTGTTGTTTAAAAAGGTACGTAAGTTATAATGTTGTTGATAATACTTTGTATATTGACTTTTATGTATAATTTTTAACATAAGCTATATCTAACATTAGTAGGTTTTCTCTATTAATATTTATACGTCTAAATAATATATAATATGAAATAAAATAAATTTGTAAATAAGAACTTTAAGTAATAAAAAAATTAAATTGAAGATGAAAAATAATATTTCAATTCATAAACATCCGAAAATTTATTTGTATACAACATTTGATAGTTTGTTGGTTATTTTTCCATCATTATCTAATATTAATAGTTTTAACATTTACCTACTTATCTATCTACTTTTAACTCAAGATAATACAGCATAGAGCTAACCATGACCCCTGTTTAAAATCAAACTAACTGGAGAGGAGTCGATTAAAAAATCTCGTAACTTTTGTCAAAATTTGAACATAAACCGAGTATTTAATGGAAAAACACAATCAAGGAATCGATTTCATAGATGTTGAAAATAATAAATGATTTGTATAGTATTATTGATTAATTATCTGAAAAAGAGGAAATATCGGGTATGATTTAATTTCCATAAAAAGATGTGCTCTAATTTAGAATTAAATTTTCAAATTTTCCTTAAATATATCTTGTATCAGAAGTTGACTTTTAGTCAAATGAACCTAGACTAACACTAAATACAAATACATATTTAGGCGGGAATTGAAAAATATAGAGGCTTAAGAGAATGACACGTGGCACTAAAGTTATTGTTTTATTAATAAATATAGATACTACAATATGTATACGTAACCTAATCAAACTTTAAGTTCACCAAATCAAATCTGAAATCTTATGAGCATTTACTTATATGTAATGATAATATAATATTCCACCGGAACAAAAATTTTGCTTGATTTAACTATACGTAACATTGTGTTACGTATATGTATCAGTGTATATTGTATAAATTGAATGAGTAAGAATATAACCACATGAACATAAACTAAGTTACATATACGTAACCATGTTAAATGATGATCAACTTTATTATCTAACATTGTGTTACGTATATGTAATAACGTGTTATGTACATAAATCACAGTGTTACGTATACGTAAGCACGATTTTAAAAGAAAGAACTAAGAATGAAAAGACTAGGAAGAAGAATTAAGAGCTCATATGTAATAATAGTAAAAATATATTGCTTACGTATACGTACGAGTTACATAAATCTAAGAACTAATAATGAAAAGACTAAGAAGATGAACTAAGATCTCATATATGTTTAGATATATGTAAGGCGGATATGTTCTTTATCTACTTGCTCATGCTCTCTTCTTCAATCTCAATCATCTTCCAAGATACATGCATGTAACATAACTTATATGACACATGTTAATCATCTTCCTCTCGGTTCTTCTTTTCTTGAATGATTTGTTGGTTATCTAAATGGTGGTTCTATGATGGTATGCGATGGCGGAGGTGGTATGCGGTGGTGGAGGTGGTATGCGGTGGCAGCAGGGGTATGAAATGGTGGTGATGGTATGTTGATGGTGGTGATGGTATAATGCCCTAATTAGGAAGAATGCCCTAATTAAAAATCACGGTGTTTATTTCTTGACAAGTGAGAGAAATATGGAATTGGAAATTTCAATTATGGAGTTAATCAATGAATTCAAAAGAATAGATATTTACCAAAATTAAAAGGGTGTCATATTACCTTATTAGCATTTTAAATAAAAAATAAAAAGATTAAAAGGAAAAAAAATGATTGATTGATAGTGGTTTTTATAGTTTTCAATTATAAATATGGTTTTCATTTAATCTCTCCTCTATATACATATATATACATGCATACATACATACATACATATATATACATATATATATATATATACATATATATATACATATACATATACATATATGTATATATATGTATATACATATATATACGTATATATATGTATATACATATATATACATATATATATATATATGTGTGTGTATATACACACACACACACACACACATATATATATATATATATATGTATGAAAACAAAAAAGCAGACACACACACATACACACACACACATATATATATATATATATATATATATATGTGTGTGTGTGTGTATATATGTATATACATATATGTGTATATATATATATATGTGTACATACATATATATACATATATATTATAACATCTTGTATTTTTGGGTTAACATTTTGAAAGTTAATATTGTTAATTCTTGTAAGTGTCATTATTGCCATATATGCAATTTATGGGTTGCTTATGTTTATTTTATTTGTTAGAAAGTTAATAGTCTGTTATAATTAAATATAATAATATATAATGATAATGTTACTAATAATAATGATGGTAATAATAACTATAATAATAAAAACAATAATAATAGCAATGTGTAATAATAATAATAATAATAATAATGAAAATCATAATAATAATAATACTTATAATAACTAAGATTATGGTAAAAAAATAATAATAATGATTTATAAAAATTATTAAACTTAAAAATGATTAAAACCTAATGTAATTAAGTATAAGGGTTTGTTTTATGATTTTTATAACTTTAAACATTAAGGTTTGGGTATAAATTAATAAGTTTGAAAACTACACGGACCATTTATATAATTCCTAATAATTTGAACCCGAATTCATTTTGAATTTTCATATGATATAAATTTCTTTATTTAACTTATTTATTCTAATAAATCATATGGATTATAAATGTAACCAGCATAAAAAAATTAAAATTATTTTTAATTTTCATTTAATAAACCACTTAAACAAGTTATAATAATTTTATAATTTATAAAGTAAAGTGTTATAAATTTACAAATAATTGTCATTTATGAGTTCTTACATGGAAAGAATAATTATATATCAAAGTTTTTTTCACAAAACTTATAAATTTATATAAGTTTATAAGTTGTAGTGAGAATTAGATTTAATTTTAATTAATTAATTAATTATCTCTTTTACTTATAAACTCTTTAAGGTTTTAATAGACAAATCTAATTATAACTTGGTTTATTAAGTTTGGGGCCAATTTTGTAATTTTTAAAACTTAATTCAAAAGTTTCCTACATAAAATATTAACTTCCAAAAACCACAGGGACCAAAGGTGTAATTTCTCCAAACCAAACCTCCCCTTCCCCCTCGCAACCCGATTTTCCGGCGGAGCTCCGGCCAAACTCCGGCGAAGCTCCGACCACCTCATAACCATCAATTTTGGTCGATTTTTAATCCAAAAACCGCCTCAAATCATTTTGGAACATGATTCAAACCTGAACGTAGCAATTAATCACATTTAAACGTCGGTTACTAAGCTTAATCGAGTGTATAACTGAAGTCTTAAACCCCACAGTCGTTTGAGCCTTAAACACCAATAATAACTCAATTAATTCAACTATATCGAACGTCTATCTACCTTTAATCGAATACAATCTCCAATTTCACCTTAAATAAACATAAACATCTCATTCGATTCTCTTTGTTTATCACAACCTGCAACATAGTCGAAGTCCATCTTCGAGCATCTTCGAATATAATTGATAGAGGGCTTCTGTTCCTCATCAACATTGTTATTACGGATTCTGACTAGCCATTAGTCGCGACTATCTTTCTTTTGGTTTATCATCAATTCGAAAACAATCATGTAAGTTATGCATATCATTGTACTCGTTTTAACATCGGGAAACAAAGCCCTAATGTTAATTAGATTAAATCGTGTGATTCGGTGTTCAATTTGGCTCAAATCGAATCTAGGGTTCTTATGTTTTGGGGATTTTCTTGAAATCATGTTTTTTATAATTTAAAAACTGTTTCCTAACGCGGCTAAGGCCTAGGTTCACTGGTAAGTCACACACATGTCCATCTGGAGGTCCCGGGATCGAACCCGGGCAACCTCACTTATTTTTTAGGGCTTTCTAGCCTTTAAAAAATTATATAAAATTTCTAAAAATTATAGAAATTAGTTTTATAAACTTTGGCTATTTTAAAAGCTATCTAATTATATTCTGGAAATTATTTCTTTAAATACCTTGACAATTTTATATATAAAGTATTAGTAACAAATGTTATAATTAGTTTATTTTTATAAAAATAAACTTAAAATAGTTCAAATCACTAGTTTATGACCAATCATTACATTATCTTTAATTATAGATTAATTATGATTTTATTTATATTTTATAAATCAATATGTTAAATGAATAATTATTTAAATAATCATTTAAATAATTAGTTATTTATCTATTCCTTTAACAATATTATATCATAATTAGTTTATAGATTTACTCCTTAAACTATTACTTGAACTCTTGAAACTTGTAAAATAATATATTATACTTATTACTAAAAGTTATATCATAAGATTTTTATAATAAATCATTTAGAAGTTCAAAACTATATACATCGATTTTAAATAATTTTAAAGCCATCTAAATAAATATTCAATTAGGTACCGTTATCAAATTTTTGAAATAATTAATTATTAAAATAATTATTTCTTTTCACACATCATGTTAATTCTAATAAATTTAATTATTGAATCATTCACTATAATTTTTATATTTAATTGATTGACTCCAACATTATTGAAACAAAACGTAAACGATTGCTTTATTTTATTTTACTTGATTAAAAACCCCCAAATTTCAAACGAAACCCTAATTCGTATTTAGTCGTTAATCTTTTCTTTATTCTAATTCCGAGACATCAACCATTAGGTTGAATCGTGAAGAAACCGTTGGGGCAATCTTATTTTCTTATTATCAACTTAAGTGCATCCTACATCATGTGAGTTCTCCATGCCCCCTTTTACTTTATTTTCACACCTTTTGGGGTGAAACATGATAATCTTATAAACTTACACTTGTAAACATTTTGATACTTGTAAATGCACATGCATTTCATCTTTACCTTTTTGTCATGGTTATTTGTGTTATTGTAAGTCTTATATGAGATACATATTTTGTTTATAATCATTAACTATTGCTAGCCTGGCGACGTCTTAAATCTTTGAGCCTGACAAGCATATTTGGTGCTAAAGCCGATGTATTGCCAGCTCCTAATGGCGTATGCTTGTTCATCATGGGAATCAAGTACACTTAGCCAATCATATATACTTGTAATCAAGTTGAGATTTGATTGTAACTGTATATGTTATATAAGCTTGCTAACTTGTAACCATGGACATAAATTGCTACTTGTAACACTTTTTACATATATATATATGTATGCGTGTGTTTAAACCATAGGAACTCACCAACTTTAAGTTGACCCTTTATTTTTAACATCTTTCAGGTTTACTACTTGAAGATCTTCTTGTGCTTATATAGGACTTGGACCTAGATTAATTGAAAATATTATGTTATTGGTTGTATCTTGATTTTCTTGTAAAGACTTATTTGTCTTGTAATGTTCAATGAATAATGATATTTAATATTATTTCAACTTATTTAGTTCCATGTGCTATGAACAATCGTCTCCTATTCGTCCGTCCCGATAATTCCGCCGTTGGTCGGGGTGTGACAATTGCTAAGGTTTGTGATTGATAATTAACAAGCACAATGTTGATGACGAATGAAATCACGCATCAGAATTACATAGACAAAGAAGAATGACTCATAAAAAGGAACAAGTAATGACTTATCAACAACCATCATCAAAATTGATGATGTTTGTAAAAAAACAATTCAAGCAGCAAGATTTCAAGTAAAAAAAGAACAAGACTATGTTACAAAGATCATGACTTATACCCATAAGAACATGTTAGGTATATGTAACACTATGTTACATATACGGAACACAATCATTTCTTTAGTTTATTTGGTTTTGTTTAGAACAATCGTAATGAGGGAAGGAGAGAGAGGAGAATAAGAGAGAGAGAGAGAGAGAAAGTGTGTGTGTGAGAGAGAATGAGTATAATTAGGAGATTATAAATTATGAAAATGTTTTAAAATTAAAATTTTATGATGTCCCAAAAATACCCTTAAAGCTAGTGTAACACCCGGATATTAAAAAAAAAGACAATAAAGGAATAATAAAAGTAGGAAATGCAAATTTAACCCAAGTTGAAGGGTTAAAGTGTCAAAAGGACAAAAGGTACAAAAAGTTGGTGTAAAAGGTGGGCATGGCCGCCCATCCTCCCATCATAACCTTTTCATACGAATTTTAGAGAGAGAAAGAGGAGAAACATTCGGGTCTTTGAAGAAGAACAAGAAAAAGGCCGGATTTCAAGGTAAAAATTCGAGGGTTTATGT
>BJCM01084666.1:0-26090 GCA_018326385.1 Flaveria bidentis
GTATCTTTTATTTATGCTTTGTAACACTTGTAATAGAACATAGAGAAAGCAATATACTGCATTCTTGAAAACCATACACTTGTGTTCTTTGTGTTCTGTCTCTTGCATTACTTGTGTTCTTAGTGTCTCAAATTGGTTAATCCAGTTTACTGTTTGATTAAGTTTAGTTAATCTCCTCTTTGTGTTGTTGTGTTGTAACTTACACCCTTCAACAATCCTGTAATTTTCGAATGATAAAAACACGTGGTGAAAGTATGAACTTTTTTTAAAAAAATCTAATAAGCGATGTTTTTTACTTATATTAAATGAATTAGTATAACTTTATCATCATTTGTTGTATTTTTTCTAAACCGACCTGTTTTGACTGACCAATATTTTGCCCCCTTACCAAAATTTCTTGTATCCATCCCTAATTATAAAAGAGGACTTATCAAAACAAATGCAACCATTAATATACAGTATTGAATACGAATATAAATAAACTTAAATTAACTATTAACTAATTAAATAATACTTTAAGTAAAAAACTTAACAAACATAAGTTGTAAAAACTTTCAAAAAGAAATATTAAACGAAAATAATGGCCCATGCAGGTCTCGAACCTGCGACCTTCGCGTTATTAGCACGACGCTCTAACCAACTGAGCTAATAGGCCACTAATCAAAAAATGAACTTCAATGGTAAAGACTCAAATCCTGAGCGCTACCACAAGAATCACCTTCATTTCTACGGCTCGTACACCGATCTAAATCACCTCAAGTCAAAACTTAAAAGGGATATTATAATTCTGCCTCACATGTATAAGAAAATCTGCATAAGATCATGAATCCATTAGAACAACCGGAATTATTACAAATGCACCATGAACCAAATTAATGATTTCACATCCAGATGGCATATCCCGAATCTCCTAAAAAAACCCGAAACCAAACGGAACAAAATATGTCGCATCTTCTTGTTGTGAAGAAAACAGAGATGGTCAATAAAAGTCAAAGTCAAAAGTCATCACATAAAAGCATAGAATTAGAGGAGACACCTTAGAGGTCTTTACATTGAGTATAAGTGATTCTGATTCATATGATCGCCAGAAACTATGTATAACTAATTTAAAGATTTGAAAAGCGTGATAACATATTTCGCAATAGCAATAAACCAGTAAGTCTTTATCCACATGCCGGATTAGTATCAAAACTGTAAAGATGTTCCTGATTATCCCAAACAGTAACATTTCCTTTGAAATACAAACACTTAACACCAATGTTTTTCAAAAAACTTTAGGAGTTGGTAAGCTTTCTGAGCCCTTAAAATGATTCAAAACTCAATATGCTAATCTTCTTTGGCTGCTAACATGCAAGTATGCAACCATTTTATTACAATAATAATGGAAAATTGAAAGTTTTGAATGAATTGATGCATGATTTCGTATAAGGAAAAACACACTTTGGGCAAACAACCACATTGCGTCTAGTAGACCGCGTGGTCTTGCCACCTTCAACTTGCTGAATGATATCAAGAAGCAACTCAGCTGACTAGTTCTCTTGTTGATCAAGCAGGGTGGTAACAATGAATCAAATGGGTAACACATCTAACGTGTGATTACCTCGTGGAAACACGCTTTTCTTTAGATTCTGTTTCATGATTTGTTCTCACTGCATACAAGAGTGGCTCAATCAATTTAGGGGCGAAGGTAAACTAGTAACAGGTTGGTGTGGCTTATAATATTTGTTAATAGAGAAAGAGCAAAGAGAGTTTTGTTGTAGACACTAATTTCAATACTTCATTCATTGTACTACCAAAGAAGTACCCAAAACAGATAATAACCACTAAATCAAGTGATGACCCGTCAAACACTTTTGAATCATTCAACCCATGCTTAAGATCCACTCCTCAAGCTTTGACTTTTCTGACATCTTGAAGTCATCAAGATTAATTAACTTAGTGTCCTTCTTCAAATGTCATACATTATAAACGATGACTGATATACAATTTTTTACTAAATGTAAGAAAAAAATAAGTTTAGTAAAGTAGGATTCAAATATCTATATAAACAAAATTAGGCCAAATTTCTTTTTAGCTAACCTAGGATTAGACTAGGATCACGATTCCTACGACTCAAAGTAAAGAATCTAGGTTGGACTAGGTAATATCATTAGGGTTGTTCACGAGTCAAGCCGAACTGAGCAGACCTTTGCTCCTGATTGGCTCGTGTTCAAACTGAACCGAGCTTATCGGCTTGTTTATGACCGAGCAGAAAATCCAACGAGCATTTTTCGTGCGTTAAATTTTCGAGTGAGCGCAAACGAGCGATAAACAATATATACAACCCAACTATCTTGTGTGTCATACGATTTATACTACAACAAATAAGGCTTAAAAATTTAAAAATCAGCAACATTTTATTATATAATTGATGATAATACATTGTGACTGATGATAAAAATAAGGTTGTAGCTAATAAGACGAAGAACATATTGCAAATAACGATGACGGTGAGAGTGAGAAATGATCGAAAAATATCTCTTCACGACTTATGATTTCACTTTTATGTTTAATGTAAAACTTTTATTAGGTTGATTGATCAAGTATGAAGGCTCGATGTTTGTCACTAATACTTGGTTTTTCTCTCAAACTCACTTAATCACACACGGTTTAGATGAAGCAGAATCTCTTCTAGGTTTTGATCATAATATACTAAGTAACAAAGAACACAAGTAAATGATTTTCAAGGTAATTTTATATATTACTTTTCAACTCAAAGTATTACAAGACTTTTACAAGCATGTTACATGAGTTACAATAAGAAACTATATATATTATCACCTACAGCCGGATATACTTTGATACCAGCTGGAAACCTACAACTAAAGCAAATACTATAAAGCTATAGTGAATGTATCTTATATAAAGTCTTATCTAAGATTTGGTAGTCATGACATGTCCATGACTTCCTTTTTGTCACCAACTAAAGTTGGCAACTGTACTAACCGATACAAGGTGAACAATAGAATAAAGTATGATCAACTATATGGGTTTGAGAAAGTGAGTATATCAGAGGTCTACAACAGAGTGTTAGAAGGACCATACATATGTCTATTGGTTCATAGAAGTGTGTTCCGAAGGTTAATTGGCTTTAGAACTTGCCACTTATACTTCAGAAGAGGCTACTTCTTTTGAGGCTTGAAGACTTCTTGATATCTACATACTTTGGAAGTCATTTTCTTGAATTCTTCTAAGTCTTGAACTTTGAAAAAGAGAAGACTTTGTCTTCGGAAGTTAGAGTTTTCCTTCGGAAGATGATCTTGTACTTGTATTCGGAAGAACTCCATTTGCATTTGGAAGTTCCATACTTAGCTTCGGAAGACCTTTATTAGTTGCATCAAAATTGTCTAAGTGTTTGGTTTTGGTTGCACCAGCCTTTCTACATCCAACAAACTCCCCCTAGATTGATGCTATCAAAACCTCACTTATTTCTGTTTCTCAAAACCTTCAATATCAGGGATAGAAGATGTTTATTCGTTTCTTTGTTCTTCCCTGAATTTGTGCTGATAAGTTTGTACAAGTCATTAGTGAACAGGAGATCTAGTCTGTCACTCTAAATGACATGCACCCTTTGTTGTAAAGAGAGTTAGTTGACAAGAGTTGTAGTCATACTCCCATCTAACTATGGTTGTTGATCCTTTCCTTTCCTTTCCTTTCCTCCTCCTTTCTTAGTTTTAGCTCATCTTCAATCTTGGTCCTTGTAGTCAGCTTGGCTAGATGAAGACTGCTCAGATGATTTCTGATATGAGCAGCTATCTCGGAGTTAGAGGGGTTAGAGAATGGCTTCTCTGCTAACTTAGCAATATCGAATCTACTTAAGTGTAGCAGAGATGAGGCATTGAGCCTGTTTATCTCGCCATTCTCTCTCTCAA
Source organism: Flaveria bidentis (assembly GCA_018326385.1). Lineage (NCBI taxonomy): Eukaryota > Viridiplantae > Streptophyta > Magnoliopsida > Asterales > Asteraceae > Flaveria > Flaveria bidentis. The sequence goes on from BJCM01084666.1 coordinate 3,912, forward strand.
CAAAAAAGTTGTGAGAAGAGTCTTCGAACCTCCATTGGATGATCTTCTTTCTTTGCACAATGGGCTTACTTGGCACTCTATCCCTTTTCTTGGAATCTAGTACAGTCACCGGTCTTCTTCTTAGCTTCTTTTCTTTATCATTGAGTTAACTAGAGTTGAGGCCAAAAAGTTTAATGGCTTGGTCCAGTGTTCCGCTAGGCAGATCAAAGAACTGATCTCTGATAAGGGAACATGAGGAGCCATCAACATAAATCAATTTAACTAACTCCTCCTCACAAGAGATGTCGCTCAAGGATGTACACTTGATGAGCTTCATCTTGATCTCCTTAAACTCCTCTAAGGAGAGATGTTTGGAAGGTTGAGGGGATGGTTTGAGTGGTTGTTGGGTAGGTAGTGGTGTTTGGGTTCTAGGAAGTGTTTTAGGTTTGAGGATGAGTAGCTGAGGTGGTTGTGGTGATGGGGGAGGTATGGAGGATGGTGTAGGTTCAGGAGTGTATGGTTCAGATATGGGTTTAGGTTTAATGGGAAATGGGAAAGGGATTGGTTTAGGTTGTGGTTGGGGTTGAGTTCTTGGTTTGAAGGTCATCCCCTGTCCCCTTCGATACATCTCCTTCCTTTTCCCGAAGTGAATGTCAGCCTTGATGTCATTGACATGTCACTGCTAGGTCTTCTCAGACATGGGACCCACTTGCCTACCAGAGAAGCCATGAGCCTGGAGATAGTCCTACATCCAGGTCTTATCACCTATCTTTCGGAGAACAACGAGTCTTGCTTCTTCTTCCTTCTTCTTCTTCACCCTTAGTTTCTCCTTTGCAACTTTCTTTCTCTCTTTTTCCATTTGATCTTCCTTTTTCTTGAAAAGCCACAAGATCTTGTCATTATTATGTGGAGACAGTTCTTCTTAAGAGAAACCCCTGGAGGTCAGGAAAGTTATCCTTTCCATCCTTAGCTGCAAATTAACCTCTCTTTCCTTCCTCTCCCTTTCTTCTTTTATGGCCAACCTTACTGCCTTTTCTCTTTGTTCAATTTGCAGCAAGGTTGCCTTCTCTAACTAAATCAACTCCTCTAGTGGTAGCAAGAGCACATCTTCACTAATAACTCTAAGTTTGACAAGCCTATCAATGATTTCCACCCTTCTTTGGTTGTTGATAGCCTCCTGGTTGGCTGTAGCTACTTTACTGCTTGCAGCTAGTAACTTCCCAGATGGGAGTCTACCTTTCCTTTTCAGCTTCCCTAACCTTTCTTTCTCTTAAAGCTCTTCCACAATCATCTTCCTCTTTCCTTTGACATCTTCAGAAGTGCTAGACATTGGGGTTCTTGTGTGGAGGTTTCAGGTTGAGAGATTACAGGACCGTAGGAAGGAAGCAATGCACTTTTATAACACAACAACACAAGTGAGGAGAGTACTTTAGAATACTTAACAGATCAAATGGGGAACTAGAAAAACTAGTTTATATGAGAGCGAAGAAACACAAGTAATAAAGCAACAAAACTAGAACACAAGTAATAGGTTTTCAAGGATGATGTATATTTCTCTCTAGTTCCTTACAAGTGTATACCAAAGAAATGATGATAAGATACAAGGACCAGAGATACTTATACTACATCCTATAGCCGACTATACTTTGAAGGCCAACTGGATACATGATCTAGACAACAACAAAATCAATATAGAGTCAAAAGGAAGATTGCCTTTTGACTAGTGACTATGACATACCATAGCTCACATCCTAATACATTACAAAAACGATAAAGGTACATAAAATAGAAAGTACAGACTCAAGACCTCAATGTACAGTTACCAAAACCATGAACCTTTCACCAACTTATATAAAGTTGGTGTCTAATTAGAGTTGCAGCGGAAAAGTGGTCCAACTTTATGATAAAGGTACATCTGATAATATCATGTTTTAAAAAGTCTTTGGAATAAATCTGTCTTCAAGAGTTGGCTTTGAAAGACTTTGTCTTTGAAGCTTCGGAAGACTTCATGTTTGGCTTCGGAAGATATTGGTCTTGGCTTCAGAAGATTTCACACTTAGAAGATTTTCTAAGAAAGAGTGTAAAACTTCTAAAGCATTCAACTTCAGTACTCTTGTGCATGCATGTAGGAGAGACTTTTGATGTTTTGGGTTGCATCAGACTTATATGAAACCTTACAGAGATGGTGGTTGGAGCTTGTTGTAGTGATGTTGTTTGAGTGGGGGATCGATTGAGAAAATCCTTACCATTCACCTCAAATGCTAGTTCTAAAATTGCATTAGTGATAACCAGATCCTCGGATAAAGAGAATAACCCTTCTGCTGCTTCCATCTCCGCTTCGGAAGATTGAAATAGTTCTTCGAAGGCTTTGACTTTAGCTTCAGAAGTATGTGGCAATGCACTCTCTGTTCCAACTGTTTTAGTTGTTGGGCCATCAGTCTCCATTTCCCCTTTGAAATTAATCTCATGTTCCATGTAGACCTTAGGTTGACCAACTTCTTGGACAATGGTAAAAGGTGCATTCAACCTCTAAAGCTCGTCAGCTCTAAAGTGTGCCACAACAACATCAGTTCTTGGTTGTTCAATGGAAGATCCAATCAAGAACTTGGAAAAGAACCTGTTTAGATCTAGGAGCATCCTTTAATCCATTTTAAGAACAATTGGAGGAGGCTCAGGAAAACTTTTGCTTGTTAAGAAGGGTATCTTGAGGTTAGGGATGTTAAAGCTAGGCTCTGTGTTTCCTCATGTGTTTGCCTCTGAATACTCTCTCCCTTTTTGGTAGCATCATCTTGAGAGCTAGATGAGCTAGAGGAAGAGGTCAATGAGACCTGAATGGATACGTGCCTAACAGATCTCTTAATATATTTCTCAGCTAGTTAGGCCTTGAGACTTTTGATCTCAAGTTGCTGAGTGGCAGATCTAGCCTCTAAAGTCTTAACCTTAGATTCAAGGTTTGAGACTTTAAAAATTAGGTCTTGAATGGTGAGTTGCAGATTTCCCTTATCTTCTTTTTAAGAATCACGGGGAAATGAGGTAACATACCTAGTATGTTCATCCTCACCACCATATGTGGTTTCTTGGCACCCTGGTTTCCCTTACCTAATGATGTTTCTTTTAAAGTCATCAAAGGGCACAATTGTCGTAGATTCAGACTCAGAAATGTTACCACTGTTCTGAGGATCCAATGAGGCTTCTTCAGTAGTGGCAGGTGAATCTACATGAGTCTCCTTCATATCAGTGGGACTCACCTCAGTTGGGTTTTGCTGATAGGGGCTAGAGATAAGAGGTCCCTCTAGGCTCTGTTGATCCTTAAGAGGGTGTTATGGATCAACTTTATTGCCTTGAAGAGACATAATTTCCTCATCAGTTCTTATTATTAGGTTAGTAAAGTATATGTAAGTTATACCTAATGACCCAGGATGTTGATCAATGTCTATTGGCATTGAGCCTATGGTGGGGCTATCTCTTTTTGGCTTCTTAGGGGAGTATAGAGACTCACCTTGAGGGCTTTCAGCTTTGGTTTCAGGATCATGGGATTGAGACTGAGGAGACTCATATCCTATATTAAGGTAAATGGTGAAGGAAGGTGAGACCTCAGACTAGTGGGAGCCTATGTTTCCACTCTAGTCTTTTTGGATTGAACAGGAGGGGCTTGCTTAATTGGAGTAGATTGAAGAAGGGTTCATTTGGGATGCCTTTGATATGGGTATTTGATGGGGTGACAAGGTAGAATTGGTAATGTGAGGGTTGTTGCTGGTGTGGGTTCATCACCTGTGGGGTTAATATGGATGTCACCAGGAGCTATGCGCTCAATCATACTTGGAAGAAGTGGAGTCTGTCTTCAGGTGAAGTTGATGGACATCTTCTTTAGAATCTTGAAGATGGCTGGCCTCATTTGAGGGACTGGTAGAGCAGCTGCAGAGACAAGCTTGCTCTGGTTTAACTCATAGTTAATGAAATGCTAGATAAACCTAGGATACATGTAGAATGTCTCCATTTTAAGGTTGCCCATCAAATTGGTTGGCATGAATCTTGGGTAGTTAAAGCGAAGGCCTCTTACCAACCTATGAACTAGACATCCTAGTTCATATGGGATTTGATCCTAACCCCCTAACTTGTTAGACAAGTAGTGAAGGACAATGTGCAACAAGAACTTCCATTGATATGAGAAGTTAAACTTGTAGACTGTGGACCTGCTGACATCGCCCCCATATCCCATTAAGGTATATGTGTCGTCAACTTCAATCTTGGGGAACTCCGTCGGTGGACCTTTATCATTAAGGTTGAGATGCTCCTTGATGAGTTGTTCTGACATGATCAACTCTTGGTCACAAATGCTTGACCACAAAACCCTAACCATATTTTGGGTTATAATCTATGCATTCTCCCAAAAATTAGCCATGTGGTTTGAATACAGGGTGCGGTTTACAGTTAGGGTTGTGAAGTAAGTTGATTAGGTTAGGAAGGTGATGATTTCAGAGAAGTCAACATCCATGGATGAATCCAAGAATACGACTTGAATGTGTTGAGGGTTAACCTCCATTAGTGAGAAAGAAGCAGAGAAATAAGCTAGAATTGGGTAAATTGGAGATGAAAAAAACTTTGGATAGTGAAATCAGTAAAAAAGATTAAAATGGGTAAGTTGAAATATATAAATGGGTGAAAGTGGTAGATGGATAAGGTGAAGTGATGGTTTGGGGTATGATGTGACAAGGATGGTAAGGTTAAATACATTTATCTTCTTCCAAAGCCAACTTAACTTCCGAAGGTAATTTCTTACTTCCGAGAGTAAACTGGTTTTTCGGAAGTAGATCTAATAAATTATCAATCGCTTCTTCCGAGAATAAAAACTCTTCCGAGAAGAAGATTTCCCTTGGAGAAATTTTGCTTTGGAAGATATGTGAAACATCTTCCGAGGGTTAATTTCTCTTTGGAAGAATCTATACTTAGAAAAATTTCAGACAAAACCTTTTATAACAGACATTAGATTGTGTTGACAGAAGACATTACACATTTAAAAAGGTTTTTCAAATAAGATATACTAATAAATGTTTATTATCCTAATAGTTGTAATAAGATACTTAAATCTTTGTTCATCAAAGACTTTGGTGAACAAATTAGTATATTGTTCATTTGAATCAACTTTGATTAGCTTAATCAAAATTTTCTCATAAATCTCTTATGAAATGATACTTGATGTCGATGTGTTTTGTCTTGGAGTGCTTTACTGGATTTTCAGTAATGAAGATAGCACTATTTTTCTCAATGTGGATAGGAGTACTTATAAAGTTGAACCATAGTCTAACATCTGATTTTGAATCCACAGCAGCTGAGTATAGCAACTTGCAACAATAATGTATTCAACTTCAGCAATATGTGTAGAGACGTAGGATTGCTTCTAGCGTTGCCATGAGATGATCCTTCCACCATGAAATTGATATCCTCCTGCTGTGGATTTCTTGTTGATGTTGCATCCACCTTAGTTACTATTTGAATAACCATAGAGATTAAAATTGTTGTTCCTTGGATACCAGAGACATAGTTTAGGTGGTCCTTTGAGGTATCTAAGGATTCTCTTAGCATCAAGTAGATGAGACACCTTTGGAGCAACCTGATATCTTGCACAAATGCATGTTGCAAACATGATATTAGGTCTACTTGTTGTGAGATACATCGAAGACCTGATGATTGCCCTATACTGATGCTGATTAGTATCCTCCCCCTCAGATTCAGGACAAAGATAATGGTTTCTGGGTATGGGTGTCTTGGCTGGCTTACAATCTTTCGTATCAAATATTCCAAAATGTCAGAGACATACTTAGATTGTTTGATAAAGAACCCTTCCTTCATCTGCTTTACCAGAATTCCAAGGTAAAAGTCCATCTTTTCCTATGGAACTCATCTCAAATTTCTTCTTCATGATACTCTCAAAGTCCCTATATATTTGGTCATTTGAGGAACCAAATATGATATCATCAACATAGATTTCGACGAGAAAAATTTCTTTCCCGGACTTCTTTATGAATAAAGTCTTGTCAATGGTGCCTCTAGTGTAGCCATTCTTTAGGAGAAATTTAGACAATGTCTCATACCACAGCCTAGGTGCTTGGTGCAGCCCATATAGAGCTTTATTCAACTTACACACATAGTTAGGGTGTTGTGGATCTTCAAATACTAGAGGTTGACACACATAGACTTCTATATCCCTACATAGAAAGGCACACTTGACATCAAGTTGGTAGACAGCAAAATTCTTGGATGCAGCATAAGCAAGAAAGATCCTCACCGTCTCAAGTCTTGCAACTGGTGTAATGACATCAGTGTAATCAATTCCTTCCTCTTGGGTGTATCCTTGAACTACTAGTATTGCCTTGCTCTTGATTATCATGCCTTTATAATCTCTCTTGTTCCTAAAAACCCATTTAGTACCTATTAGTACTTGACCAGATGTTAGCGGACATAGGTTCCAAACCTTTTGTCTTTTGAATTGAAGAAATTCCTCTTACATTGACTCAACCCAACTACTATCCTTTAAGGCTTCTTCTACTTTCTTAGGTTCCATCTGAGATAAAAAGCACGAGTACATGTAGGCATTCCCCTTGTGAGTTTGTCACCTTGTTCTCACACTTTCAGAGACTTCTCCTATGATGTTTTCAGCTGGATGAGTGTTGTGAATCCTAAGCCTGGGAATCACCTCTGGTTGCAAAGATAGATCAAGGTTGAACATATTTTGCTCAGGAGCTTGAACACTTGGAGCAGCAGTTGTTTCAAACTCACTCAATGATGACTGATTGAATGAATAGGAAACATCATCATCATTTGTTGACTATGAAGAAGCATTAACAGTTTCTTATTCCTTCAAAATGCTACTTCCATCAGTTTGGTGTTGTGCAGTGTCACTAGATGAGTTTTGAGGCTCACTAGGTGGACCACTGGTTGAAGTTCCACTATCTCTTGAAATAATTATACTATCAGATCTTAAGATAGTAGGAGCCTGATCTTCAGCTACTCTTGGAGAACTTGAATGAGGTTTGGGTAACTCAAACAATTGATCATCATTAGAGTAACTTTGAGTACCTGTTCCAGCTGAAACATTCTCACAAGATGGTTTAGAATAGTTAGGAAAAAATTCTAAGTAAAAAATATGATCAAGGCCATTCCCCCTAACACAAGGAGTGTGCTCATTGACAACAATGTTGGATGATTCCTCAAATTGCTGATTTTTGATGTTATAAACTGTATAAGCAATAGAGTTAGAGGAATATTCAACAAAGATAACATCATCCGACTTTTCAAAAAATTTTCCCAAATTTTCCTTTGTGTTAAATATGGTACACCTACTGCCAAAGGACCTTAGAAAGCCAATGAATGGTGGCCTCTTGTTCCATACCTCATAAGGGGTTTTCCCATGTGGCTTAACTACAAGAACCAGTTCTGCACGTAACATGTAGTGCTGACTGCCTCTACCCAAAATGTTAGAGGCAACTTTGAATCAGCTAACATGGTCCGAGAAGCCTCAATCAGTGTCATGTTCCTCCTCTCAGCCACACCGTTTTGTTAAGGAGTTCTAGGAGCACTATATTGTCTGGAAATCCCTTTTGAGTTACATAATGAGTCAAGAACTTGATTCTTAAACTCAATCCCTTGATCACTTCTAATTATCTTAACCTTGTGATCAATCTGATTTTCAATTTTAAGAATATAAGCTTTAAAGTTTCAGTAGTTTCATCCTTAGTTCTTAAAAAGAAGACCCATGTAAATCTTATAAAATCATCAATAATCATAAGGTAGTATGATTTACTTCCAATGCTCATTATACTTGTGGGACCAAATAAATTCATGTGCAATAAGTCTAATGGAGTGGTGATAGAGTTAACAACTTCGGATTTATGAGATGCTCTATGTTGCTACCCTTTCAGGCATGCAACACAATCATCTTTGCAGAAAAAATCCTTTTTAGGCAAACCATGTATCAAGTTATTTTTAACCAATTTATTTATGGTTTTAAAATATACATGACACATACGTTTATGCTATAGTGTTGACTCATCACCATCAGCTTTGGAAAGAAAGCATGATACTTCTCCCTGTGGGGAAGCACAGTTCATATCCAGCTTGTAGATATCCCTTTTTCTGGGAGATCTAAGAAGCACCAATTCTCGAGGAATGGTCATCCTTTTTTCTGGGAGATCCAGGTTTGAGGATAATGCACTCATGTTCTGTGAAAAGAATTTGATGCTTTTGATCATAGAATTAAGAAACACTTAATAGGTTACATTCAAGCTGTTTGACAAAGTGTACTTTGTCAACTATTAACTTGCCATTGGATACACTTCCTCTGCCAGAAATGTATCCTCCAGCCTCACCTCCAAGTTGAATAGGACCTCCATCATAATGTTAAAATTATTGAAGGAGAGATATGTTCCCTGTCATGTTCCTGGAGCATCCACTATCTACAATCCATACATTATTGTTCTTGTCATATGGATGTCCCTACACATAAGGTGAAGAAGTTAGATTTTATTGGAAACCCAAGTCTTGTTGGTCTTGGGATTTTCCAATGATAAGGATTTTATTAAACCAAAATTTATGCATGGGGGGTTCAATAGGTGTATGTGAAGAAGAGGCTTGGGTTGCATCATCTTCTTTGATCTTCCATTCCATCCCTTGGTTGATTATTGAGGATGAGCTTGATGAAGCTTGTGAAGTCGGTTGAATCGGTAAACATCCGAGCATGTTCTTGACGGAAGGATAAACAACCAAAACCAAGAGACAATCAATAACACGAACTTATAAAAAATGGTTTTATTGATAAAACCTAATAATTACAAGTTCGTTACAATATAAGAATCACGACTCTTAGCAAGGGGAGATCAAGCATGATCTCCCCTCTCATCCGGCAGCAACTAGGCGCCGGGCAGACTCCTCTCAAAACCCTTTTTTCTCTACAGATTGAAACTGGTATATATAGGCCTCGACTCATATTAGATGCGATTGGGCCCATTTGTGCGATTGGACCATGCGTATGGTTCAATTGTGCGACTGGACCATGCGTATGGTTCAATCGTGCGACTGGACCATAGTTATGGTTCAGTCTTACGAATGTCCCAATCGCATCTCTCAGTCGTACGACTGGCCCATTAGCAAGGCTCAGTCGTACGATTGAGTCTCATTCACATATGCTCCTGTGAATGATCCAGTTTCATGTGTTTACAACATATCAGGTATATTACATTAAGCCTAGACTATTCGACAAGCGACAGACACACTATATATGACAATATATGCTCCAACAAATTCCCCCTTGGACGTTGCTTGCGAATAGTAGATATCACCTCTTACAATCTTCAGTCAATCTTTGCTCTGGTTTCCAATAGAATCAAACGAAAAACCATATTAGCTAATGTTGCCGATCCGTCAGGTTGTTACAGTATCCCTGAAAATGAATTTAGGCACAATAACTTCCGTTTACTTTGCAGAATACCATCATAGCATCAAGATTCCCCATATGACTGATTTTTCTAGATAATGACATGAACAGTTTTCTATTGCTTCAATCTTCACACAGGCTAACCTAATTAACATTAACATCTGTAGAAATTCCCCCTCACATTCAGCATATCCCAATATATAAATGTTGTGCTCTCTTGGCGTCTTCATATAGTGTATTGGGCAAAAGGTAGAAGGTTCCAATCCACAGCAGACAATCTTAAACAAATTAGCATGCACTCAGATTCATCATCAGAAACCTGCTCACATCATCACTTTCTGATTACGTATTCACTTTCTCTATACATGGATTCCCCCTAAGAATGGAAATCCTCTCTGTGCGGATAAATATAACTTGATTGGCCCATAAGTAGTCAGATGCTCCTGACTACCCCACAAAATTAGCACCGACTGTTGACATCTTCTCTTCTCTCTTTCGTGTTCCAACTACATTCACCTATTCTGGAAGTCCGACGAATAATGGGGTATACATCAAACTTTTTTGACAAAAGAACCTCAAGGTGAATATGCTTTGCTCATCCTCAAATCTGTGCAAGTGGTAGTTCCAAACTTTATTTTTTTTGTTTTTCTGGTTTGGAACAAATGCGGTTGAGTCAATGCGGATGGCTCATTCGTGCGATTGAACATATGACTGGTCCAGTTGCATGATTGATCATACGACTGGTCCAGTCGCACAAATGGTCCATTAACATGGTCCAATCGTACGAATGGTCCATTCGCATGGTCCAGTCGTACGAATGGTCCATTCACATTGTCCAGTCGCATGAGCGCATCTGCACGCAGATTTTTAGATCTGCAGCCGCCAGGGCTTCCCAAAACCCTAATCTAATGAATTTTACATGAACCGAAACAAAATAGACATCATCAGATTCGAAAGGGTGATCAGAACGTGGTTTCGCGTTCGATTTTAACATAGAGACACCACACGTAACAAGATCTGAGCAAAACACGAAGAACACGAAGTGGGTTTAACGTCAAGATCTGAAATTAGATCTAGAAAACAAGAGCTCGGGTTGCTAGAATGATTGTTAGATCATCCAGCAGTAACCGGCTCTGATACCAATTATGAAGTCAGCTGAATCGGTAAACATCCGAGCATGTTCTTGACGGAAGGATAAACAACCAAAACCTAGAGACAATCAATAACACGAACTTATAAAAAATGGTTTAATTGATAAAACCTAATAATTACAAGCTCGTTACAACATAAGAATCACGACTCTTGGCAAGGGGAGATCGAGCATGATCTCCCCTCTTATCCGGCAACACCTAGGCGTCGGGCAGACTCCTCTCAAAACCCTTTTTTCTTTATACATTGAAACTGGTATATATAGGCCTCGACCCATATTAGATGCGACTGGGCCCATTCGTGTGATTGGACCATGCGTATGGTTCAATCGTATGACTAGACCATGCGTATGGTTCAATCGTGCGACTAGACCATACTTATGGTTCAGTCTTACGAATGTCCTAATCGCATCTCTCAGTCGCACGACTGGCCCATTAGCAAGGATTAGTCATACGACTGAGTCTTATTCGTATATGCTCCTACGAATGACCTAGTTTCATGTGTTTACAACATATCAGGTGTATTACATTAAGCCTAGACTATTCGACAAGCGACGGACACACTATATATGACAATATATGCTCCAAAAAAGCTTGACCACCATGACATTCTTCTGAAGCTTCTTTGTTTTCGGAAGAAGTTTTCACCACCTTTTCTTTCAAGCCAGTCTTTTTCTGGATTGGTTTCAAGGGGACTCTCTTGCTCTTTTGAGTCTTAAAAGCTTTATCTTCCGAAGCCATTTTCCCTTCGAAAGAAAGACTTTCTTTTGAAAGCAACCTTGCTTCGAAAACAAGCTTTCCCTTTTTTATCACTTGAACCATATGATAAGGTCCAAATGAGAAACCTTCCCTGAATCCTCCTCTTTTAATATTGTTTGCATAATGTGTGCTAGCAGGATTGTAATAACAATCTTTGGCCATGTGGTTTTATAGACCACACATTATGCAGACAATGTTAATCTTCTGGAAACTTGAAGGCTATTGTTTCTTGTTCTTCTTGCCTTCATTAGTAGTTCTTCCCTTTGTCTTCTAATCTTTTGTTGGATACGTGTGTTGGTACTATACACTTTTCTAGGATCATAATTTCCCACCACCTGGAATCCAGCTGAGATGAACACACCCTTTTGTTTTGGGTCAATCTTTAGCTTAGATTCAACCACTTTCTTGGTATTTTTCTGGCTGTCTTAGCCCAACTTCTTCTGGCTTTGGTAGTTGGGGGTTGGTCATCACTAGTAAGAGAGGTTTGGTTTACTTGGTTCTTCCCTGTGATGGTCTCCAAAGTTGCATCACTCTTTGACTCATTGAAAGGTAGGTCAACAGATGGAACCTCTTGCTCATCAGTACCACACTTTGGTTTTCTAATAGACTCATAAAATTATGGTGGAGCAATTTCATTGGTTCTCAACCCACCTTTGTTTTGATAACAAAGTTTTGAGTGAGAGGATGATGCAAGAATCTTAGAAGTTTTGCTCTAAGATAGCATGCTTCCTGGCTTGAGCCTCAATTGTGACAAGCAAGGCTTGATCCCCAGTAATTTGGATATTAAATCCTGGATTTGAGTCTTGTAGTTGGTATACATGTTTTAACAAGGACACAATTTTCTCTAACTCTTCAATTTTCTTTTGAAAGTCAAATTTAGCGCTTTTAAAATAAAAGTTTAAGATATTTAAAGACTCAATATCAGATTTAGTTTCCATATGGTAGTCCTGATATAACATAACCTCAACAATACAAGCTGGAGTACAGAGATGTTCATATACCTTGTTGTCATCTATTCTAGCCATAAGTGCTTCAGGAAGAGTCACATCATGTACCATGAAGCTCCAGCCAACTTCTTTAGCCACAACAACTATTTTAGTTGACTTCCAAATGGCTTTAGGTGTAGAGGGATGTGAGGAGGCATGTGAGGTTTCCGGATTTGACTTGGGAGCCTTACATTCACTAGCAAAGTGTCCAAGTTGGTTATAGTTGTAACATTTGGCCTTTGTTTTGTCAAACCCAAACTTGCTGCTAGTTAGGTTTTAAGGGAACTGCCTTCTAGCTCTTTTGAAGAACTTCTTTGCTTAGTAGGTTAGCATAGCCATTTGTTGGACTATGTCCACATACTCCACATCATCTAGTTTGAAGAATTCTAAATCATCAAAGCAATACTGATGATTACTAGAGTACCCACTTCCTGAGACAAAGGCACATCTGTCCTGAAAAGAACCTTGATGAGCCTGTTGAGACCTTGGAGTCTCAGGGAATGTAATGTAGGATCCTGAAGAATAGGATGGTTGCTGTGAATATGTCAGGTACTACTGAGGTTGGGGTGGTCCTGAGCCTTCAGCAACCATTAAGGCATTGCTAGCAAGAAGGCTTGATGGTTCGTTCATCTAATGGTCTTTCTTGTTGTCCATCTCTACATGGTATCCATCAAGGATGCCATATTGTTCAGTCATGGTAAGGGAGTTCAAGTTTTCTTTCCTCTTGATAAAGACACAGTAGAACATCCACTCATTTGGAAGTGCACTCATGAATTTTCGAGTGAGATCTCTTAATTTAAGGGCAATTCCCATAGGCTGAAGGGAAGAGATAAGATCCATATACCTGAAGTATTGCTGGGTAAGGGTCTCTCCAGCAATGTAAGTAAAGTTCTCGAACTGCTACTTCACTGAATCTTTCTTTGAGTCATTGGAGCTAGAGTACATCTGGGACATTGCATCAAACATTTCTTATGCTGACCTGTAATGCTCAAACCCTACCATAATGAAGTTGGATATAACAGTCATTAGAACAGTCATTGCATTGATATCAATGTCCATCTTTTTTCGGTATTCATCAGAGTAGTCTTCAACAAGTTTCTCTATCATGGCATCGTTTCCACCTCGTGCAGCAACCTTTGGTCTGTTAGGACCATTGACGATAGATTTCCACATTTTCCTATCTTGATACATGATGAAGCCTTCTATGTGTTTGCTCTATGATCTAAAGTTTTCAAGGGTGATGATAGGTGTTTTTAGTTATTGTCCCCATCTCAACTTCAGACTTTTTATTGAGGGCCATTTTTGAGTGTGGTGAAAGGAGGAGTGAAAAACATGTTGATTGGATGGTAAGATCTCACAATCAAAAGCCTAAAAAGCTCTGATACCAATTGTAGTATCGATGTTTGTCACTAAGACTTGGTTTTTCTTTCATACTCATTTAATCACACACAGTTTAGATGAAGCAGAATCTCTTCTAGTTGTTGATAATAATATACTAAGTAACAAAGAACACAAGAAAATAATTTCAAGGTACATGTATATATTACTTCTCAACTCAAAGTATTACAAGACTCTTACAAGCATGTTACAAGATTTACAATGAGAAACTATCTATACTGTCACCTATAGCTGGATATACTTTGATACCAGTTGGAAACCTACAACTAAAGCAAATAATACAAAGCTATAGTGAAGGTATCTTAGATAAAGTTTACCTAAGATTTGGTAGTCATGACTTGTCCATAACTCACCTTTTGTCACCAATTAAAGTTAACAACTGTACTAATTGATAAAAGGTGAACGGTCGAATAAAGTATGGTCAACTACAAAGGTTTGATAAAGCGCCATGCAGTATATCAGAGGTCTACAACAGAGTGTCAGAAGGACCATACTTATGTCCACTAGCTCATAGCAGTGTCTTCCGAAGGTTAATTGGCTTCGGAAGAATAAGTTCTTCCGAAGCCACTTATACTTCAGAAGGGGCTACTTCTTTCGAGGCTTGAGAACTTCTTCATATCTACATACTTCAGAAGTCATTATCTTGAATTCTTCTAAGTCTTGAACTTCGGAAGAGAGAAGACTTTGTCTTTAGAAGTTGAAGTTTTCCTTCGGAAGATGATCTTGTACTTGTCTTCAGAAAGATTCCATTTGCCTTTGGAAGTTCCACACTTAGCTTCGGAAGACCTTTATTAGTTGCACCAAAATTGTCTAAATGTTTGGTTTTGGTTGCACCAGCCTTTCTAGATCCAACAAAGTATATATAAACATAATTATATATTTGTATATAATGGGTCACATCTACTAGAGTGCTATGTGCAAACTATATATACATATTAATTCGATCTAAATCGAACTGAGTGAACCTTTGCTCGTGCTTGGCTTGTTTACAAAACGATCCAAGCCGATCTGCTCGTTTACAACCGAGCAAAAATTAGAACGAACATTTTTAAGCAAATTTCAAACGAACATCAAGCGGTTTGAACAACCCTAAGTATTATTATGTTTTCCTTATTTTTCTCTGGGTGAAACATTAGTATCATGTGTCATCTCAATTTCTCTTTGCTTTCTATTTTTCGAATTTTTAAAATTTGTAATTATATTTTATTTTTTATAACTAAATTTATACATATAAATTTGGGTTTTTTAAGTAACAAAATTATTTAAAAAAACAAGACAACATTATATATTTATATATTAATTCATACAAGATACTACAATAATAATAAAATTTAAATGATCTCATAAAAGATTCTACAGTAACAATATTCTTTAAACAATAATAACAATATTTAAATGTTAATAATATAAATATTTTGCTTATTAAAATCTTTATTCAATGTTCTAAATTAAACTTTAGATCTTTAAAGTTGTGGGTTTACGTATCATTAAGATTCTGGCATAAAATGTTTTAATGTATTTTTTATATACGTTTTGAGATGATCTATGTTTTGATGTTTGCCTACGTTTTGACGTAAATATTGTTCTAAAATGAGCCGGATCAAATAGAAACGGTATAAATCTGAGTTACTCTACATTTAAACGTAGATTTAGAAAAAAATCAGGATGATCGGATTCTATACATTATCATACCACATATGGTGTAATTGCACATGTTTTTAATGTACATCTCGAGTTGGACTACGTTTCAACATAATTTTGTTTGGAAAAGAGTCAGGTCAAGTATAATACGTTTTCATTCAATGGTAAAATTTGAATTAATTTACGGTTTAACTTAAATTAAGTCCAAAGATAAGTAGGGTTGATTGTTAGCCTATACATTATCACGCCAGGTACAATACCACTTCAGCGTGTTGTTGAATTCACGTTTTGATATTTGAAATCATGCCACTGTGCAATGTGAGGGTTAGGAAAACCTAGTTTTTATTAATAAATAAAATTAGAGGTTTATTTGGTTTGAATAACACAAATGCTCCATATGCTCTTAGGGTTTTGTCCATAGGAAACCTTCTTCGAAAAACATCTTCAGGTGGAATGTTGGATGGTAATCAATAAAGTATTGTATCACTAATCGCTTATGAGCTTCACAATCGTGTGAATGCATGTACCTTAAAATTAAACATACATGTAAATTGTAATATTATAAAATTTAAACGTTAAAAAAATAATAACATGTAAATTGTAATATTATAAAATTTAAACGTTAAAAAAATAATAACATTTTGAAAGAAAACTTAAAAAAGACCTTCTCAATAAGGACTTATTGTTTTACACTTCACCAAATAATAAATAATCCACCTTAGTAAAGAACATAAAATTACATTTACGCGTATTTGTATCTTCCTCCCTCCAAGCTTGACGATACGTAATATTAAATCTCACGATTTCAGTGTTTTAATAGTAGATATTTTAAATAGTAGAGAAGAGTAGAAGTAATATATTAAATAAACTAGGTTATAAACCCGTGTGATACATGGATTGAATAAAAAAACTATATATTATTAATTATATATTAATTAAGATAGTATTACCGAAAAATGTATTTAAACATGTACATGAAGCAAAATATAACTCTTTATGAAAGAAATCGTTACAATTCATAAATGTCTGTATATTTCTTTATATACAACAACTAGGTTAGATCCCGTGTGTTATATGATTGATTTAAATAACAGGACTTCCATTAGACATTGATTACAAATTAAACATTACGAAAAGTTAACAATACTAATTTCCTAAGTTTTAAAATAAAATTAAAAGTACATTGACACTCTCAATTTTCTCATTGATGTCTAAACACATCTTTATAGACAACGTTTTGTGTCTCATTGGTAATGTTATTATTTTGATCTAAAATAAGTAATTTACCTTGTTTGTACCCTTGACAAAGCAACATATAACTATCAATGAGTGAAAACTGCTTCTTTTGTTAAACGTCATTACAAACTGCTTCGTCAACAGATGGCTGTATATATGATCCACAAACTACAACTTAAAGTGCTTGTTGAGTACTTTTGGTTGATTTCATAGTTGCATTTCTTCTTAATCTAACACATGAATGTGTTGTATTTATATGTCCGAATGACTCCAAATCATAGTTGCATCCTCTTTATTTAAGCAAATAACAGTGCTATATTTTTATACTAAGTTACTGTTGGAGCTATACAAGATAGTCTATATTATCAACACAGTCAAAGTTAACAAAAGTTAACGTCACGGTCAAAGTCAACACAAAAGTCAAACCCGACACGTTCGAGATGAAGAACCGAGACGAGACGTTGAAGATTTAGATGACTAGGAGTTATATACAAAAAATATATTTAAATATGTTTTAGTCATTTTTATGTTTGATATGTAATTTCCAGTAATTAGCCTAAGTCTAGGGAGTTAAGTGTAATTAGTAAATATTATATTCACTATAAATAGGTTAATTGTTAATAGTGTTGACTAATGGTTGTATGACCAAGAGATTGAGGGATTACTTGTAAACATTATATGCAATTAATTGAAGATCAAAGGGGGTTTAGTGTGTTTATAATATTGTTTGATCAATAATTGCAGGACCGTTAGAAGGGGGTGATGCACTTTCACAACACAACAACACAACTGAGGAGAGTTCTTTAGAACACTTAACAGATTAAATAGGAAACTGGTTAACTATTATAAGAGATGCTAAGAACACAAGTAAAAGAGAGACATAACAACATAGCAACACAAATATTTTGGTTTTCAAGAATACAGTATATTGCTTCTCAAGTTCTATTACAAAGTGTTACAAAAGCATTGTTGAAAGTTACAAGTACTTGAGATACATATACTACATCCTACAACTAGCCATACTTTAAAAGCCAGTTGGATACATAAGACTAGACAACAAAATAAAATGTAGAGTCAAAAGAAAAATTGCCTTTTGATTTGTGATAATGACATGTCATAGCTCACATCCTATTATATTATAAAAAAGATAAAAATACATAAAGTAGAATGTAGCAGACTCAAGACCTCAATATACACTTTACCAAAAGCATGGACCTTTTCACCAACTTGTGAAAGTTGGTGAGTCAAACAGAGTTGCAGCATAAAGGTGGTCCAGCTTTATGGAAAAACAAATCAGATAATAACATGTACATAAAAGTCTTCGGAAGAAATCTGTCTTCTTAAACTTGGCTTTGGAAGACTTTGGCTCTGAAGCTTCGGAAGACTTCATATTTGGCTTTGGAAGATATTGGTCTTGGCTTCGAAAGATTTTACACTTAGAGTATTTCTGGTGTGAGGTGTAAAACTTCCGAAGCATTTCTACTTCAGTACCTTAGTGCATGCATGCAGAGAGACTTTGGATGCTTGAATGTTTTGACTGCATCAGACTTATTGGAATCCTTACAAGTTAGGATCACTCAGACTTTCATAGCATCTTCTCATGTCAAAGAGATCATGTAGAGGTAGGTTGAATAAGTCTTGCCATGTGTATACATTCTCGCCACCTTGATCTCTAATCATATTCCATCTTTCTAGATTAGTTGTGATGGTCCAAGATAAGATGGGTCTCTCAGAAGCAAGAGGAGCCACTAGAATTGGAGTTGATTGGGCTGCCTCTTCATGCACTTCCTTAGGTTGATCTGACTCACCCTAAGGTATGGAGGTTAATGGTTTAGACTTCTTCTTCTTTGACTTTGGTCTAGAAGCCATCCTCTTCCTCCTCTTTGATGACTTTAACTAATAAGACTGGTCTGCAGTACCTTGTTGATTAGTCTTGTCTTGCTTAGTTGGGTGTTCCTCCCTCACAGGTTCAAAAGGAGAGGGAGTTTGACCCAGTTGTGGATCAGAAGATTAAGTTTACAGAGGCTCAGCAGGAGATCCAGGTTGTGTTGTCTCAAAAGGTTCAACCTTAACCTCCACTTCTTGAGGGACCTGACTTGATAGGGAGTGTAAGTCAACAAGTTCTCCTCTTTTGATCTTCTGCTTGATAACCCTTATGTGCTCATCTATAGTAGATAGAGACAAGAGGCATGTTGATCAGGTCGAGACCTTCATAGTAGTTCAAGGTCTAAAAATTGAAGACTTCTTGCTGCCCTTGAACCCTTTGAAGAATAAGGGCTCTTCTGTTTGCATCATACATCCACCCTATGATGTAGTTGGAAGTTCCTTGAGGTGGAGATGACACTGCCCTTGGTATACCTTCCTCAAAAAGACTCTGAATTAAAGAGTCTATTGAGTCCACATCAATGTGAACTTGAGGAAGTTGCTAATTATGGACAGTTGCAAGTGAGGATGGTAAGTCCTCAATGCATAGGTGAGCTAGAGGTTAGATCAACCACATTCATAGGTTCTTGTGTTCCTGGTTGAGCTCTTCTTAAAGGTCTCCCAACTAGTTTTTCCTTAAGATAAACTATCTCAAGTTGCTTATCATTGACCCTGTTTTGCAAGGTAGTCACATGAGATTCAAGATGACTAACCTTGGAGACTAAGTAGGTGCATGTTTTTGATAGTTTGTGCACCTTTAGCCTCATAATTGGACCAAAGTATTCTTTCTCACCACCAACATGAAGTTGTTGGCTGCTGGTTTTCCTCTACTCATGATAACTTCAGTTGAAGTGTCAATAGGTTAAGTTGCTATGGTTGAGGTCTTAATGATGTAATCACTTCTTAAAGTAAGAGCCTCTTCAATATGGATATCCTAAACAGGTTCAGAAGTATCCACCTCAGTGATAGGTGACTGATGTGGGCAAGACATATGTGATTCAGGAGCACTCATCTCTCTTTGAGTAGGGGAGGAGTAGAGAGACTCATGGTACTCAATGAAACCTAAATCTTCATCAGTATAGAAGTCAAGGTTGGGAATTAGTTGGTTTAAGTCTAAAGGCTGGGGATGGTAGTTGTCACTTGAAGGTTATTCATCTGAGTGTAGAGACTCAGAGTGAAGGCTTAAGGCTGTTGGGCTTGTGAGCTCATTAGACTAAGCATTAGGAACCTCAAGACTGATGGTTGAAGTGATGGGAGTGGTTTGCTTCTCAGGAGAAGTGGGAACTCTAGTTTCCACTTCTTCTT
Source organism: Flaveria bidentis (assembly GCA_018326385.1). Lineage (NCBI taxonomy): Eukaryota > Viridiplantae > Streptophyta > Magnoliopsida > Asterales > Asteraceae > Flaveria > Flaveria bidentis. Next base: position 23,717 of record BJCM01084666.1, read on the forward strand.
GTATGGGTAGTGATATGGGGGCTTGCACAACCTTAGTAGCTTGTGCAGGGTTTCGTTTGGATCCTCTTTGGTAAGTGAGGGTGATTTGTGGTGGTGTTTTAAATGGTAGAAAAGTAGAAGGTGTGGGTTTAACACTGGCTTGTGTTGCCAGGTTATCACCTTGAGCAATGAACTCTAACAGTTTTGGGACCACGGGTGTTTCTACCCCAGAGAAGCCAATAGTTGGCTTCTTCAAGATCTTCAAGATGTCGGGTTTTATCTGTCCCAATTTAAGAATATTATCTATTTCCCTCAACTGTGAGCCCAATTCATAGTTAGGAATGTGTTGAACATATCTAGAAAACATGTAATATTCTAAGGAGTCTAAGTTAGCAAGCAGATTTGTATAAACAAATTGAGAATACCTGAAATTGACCCCCTGAACCATCCCATGCACTATGAAGGAGAGATCTTCAGGAATCTGGTCCCAACCTCCATGCTTGTTGGAAAGCTGTGGATGACCACATGTAGTAAGTACTTCCATTGGACGAGACCTTCCCTTTCCTGGAGGTCTTTACAGAGAATCCCCCTCATAGCCCATCTGCTGGAAGGATCGGTTAACTACTTCTTTAGGGAAGGACAACTCACCTTTCTCATCATCCAGCTGAAGATAAGTGATTATGATGGATGGAGTGATGAAGATTGTCCTCCCCTGCACTATACCAGACAATGCCTTCTCCTCATCTAGAATAACCTTTTGACAGGTTTCCCAGAAATCAAGTAGATAATACTCATAAAGAACAGGATCAATGGTAAGGAAAGTGGAATAGTTAGACAAAGCCAAGAATTTGCAAACCTCTAAGAAGTGTGGATCTTTCTTAGAGTATAAAAGAGCAACCTGATTTTGTTGCTTGTGTAACTACATGGAGAAATCTGGGTCATTCTTTTGTTAAGGTTGGCCATTTGAGAAAGCTTAAAGGTGAAGGAAAGAAAGAACAAAGGTGGCCGCAGAGAGAAAATGGGAATTTAGGTTTGGAGGAAAGATGAAGATGATAGAAAGAGAGGAAAACCGTTGGGTTTATACATGAAAAGGATTTAAGACAAAGTTAATGAAAGAGGATAAATTTTGAAATCCGGATGTCGGTCCGACATCTGAAAAAGTAGTTTGCTTTTTGCTCAAAAAATAGTTTTCTTGGAAGTCAAAAAGCTTTCGAAGGTAAATTGTCTTCGGAAGTTTTAATGAAAAAGCTTCCGAAGCCAAAATGACTTCGGAAGAAATTTCCTAAGAGTTTTGAAAATTTTGCTTCTGAAGAGAATTAAGACTTGAGCGTTTTGTTCAAAATAACAAAGCTTCCGAGAGTTAATTTGCTTCGAAACAAAATTGTCCTTGAAAATGAATAAGTGTCTAAGACAAGTATTTAAGCTTCGGAAGACAAATTGGAAACCTCTTCCGAAGGTAAATTTATTAGATAGTTATTTATTTTGAAGGCATGATTTGCTTCCGAAGTTAAAAGCATAACTTCCGAAGGATCAAAAATTGTCAAAAATATAAGGAAAGTCTTCAAAAAGATATTTTCATCCAAAGAAGACATGAGCTTATGACAGTGATGAACTAGACAACTTAGGACACACATATTTTAAGAAATAATAAGAATTAATTTTAAGAAAAAAACCTACTCAAAGTTAATCATCCCAATAGCTGATATTAGATATTTAAATCTCTATTCATCAAAAGCCTTTGTAATAAGGTCAGCATATTGTTCATATGTACGAACTTTGACCAGTTTAATTAATCCCTTTTCATGGTTATCTCTTATTAAATGATACCTGATATTGATGTGTTTGGTTCTTGAGTGCTGCACAGGGTTCTCTATGATTGAGATAGCACTGTTGTTGTCTATGTAAATATGAGTCTCCTTGAAGTTTAACCCATAGTCCAACATCTGATTCTGAATCCAAAGCACTTGAGCACAACAGCTTGCAGCAACAATGTATTCAGCTTTAGCAGTTGATGTAGAGACATAGGATTGTTTCTTGCATTTCCATGAGACAACTCTTTCACCAAGGAACTGACATCCCCCAGATGTAGATTTTGCAGTCATGTTGCGACTACCATAATCACTATCTGTATAAGCATAAACCAAGTGTTGAAGTACCTTTGAGGTATCTTAGAATCCTCTTGACAGTGATGAGGTGAGACATCTTAGGGCTGGCTTGATATCTTGCACAAATTCATATAGCAAACATAATATCAGGCCTGCTAGTAGTAAGATACATAAGAGACCCAATCATAGCCCTGTATAAGTGTTCATCTACACACTCCCCCTCAAGATCAGGTCCAAGGGAGTGGTTTCTAGCTATGGGTGTCTTAGCAATCTTACAATCAGTCATGTTG
>BJCM01084667.1:0-17523 GCA_018326385.1 Flaveria bidentis
TTAGCTGGTACTTTAGCTTTTATTGTAAGAAGATTTCCTCAGTTGTTGTGGACATCTTCAGTAGTTTCAATTATTTTCAGTTGTTTGTATAATTTGTTAGATGTCACTATCAGGTGACATCTGCTGACGTCATACTCCTCTATAAAAGGAATGTTGACCTAATTTGTATGCGCCGAAGCTTATGAATGAATGAGAACATTCTCTTTTGCAGAAAACTTTCTCTCTCTATAACCATTACTGTTTGATTGAATATTCATCTTATTCTTGCTTAAATTTCGTCTAATTCTATTACTATTCCGCTGCAAAACATAACCTAATTGATCAAACTAGATCATAGATTATTACAAAATAAAGTATGGTCAACTCCATGGATTTTAAAAAAACGCCATGCAGTATATCAGAGGTCTACAGCGGAGTGTTGGAAGGACCATACGTATGTCCACTGGTTCATAATAGTGCCTTCCAAAGGTTAATTGGCTTCGGAAGAGCAAGTTCTTCTGAAGCCAATTATACTTCCGAAGAGGCTCCTTCTTCCGAGGCTTGGGGACATCTACTTCGGAAGTCATTGTCTTGGAATCTTCTAAGTCTTGAACTTCGAAAGAGAAGACATTGTTTTTGGAAGTTGGAGTTTTCCTTTGGAAGTTGATCTTGAACTTTGTCTTCGGAAGAACTTTATTTGCCTTCGGAAGTTCCACACTTTGCTTCGGAAGTCCTTTATTAGTTGTACCAAAATTGTCAAAGTCTTTGGTTTTGGTTGCACTAGCCATTCTAGCTCCAACAAACTCCCTCTAGGTTGATGCTACCAGAACCACACTTATTCCTGCTTCTCAAAACCTTCAGCACGAAGCAGTGAAAATGTTTATCCGTTTCTTTGTTCTTCCCTGAAGTTGTGCTGAGAAGTTTGTACATGTCATTAGTGGACATGAGATCCAGTCTGTTACCTTGAATGGCATGCACCCTTTGTTGCGCCCCTTGAAGAGAGTGATTTGATGGGAGTTATAGTCATATTCCTATCGAACTATGGATTCAAGGTTAGGACCTTCAACCATTTGATGTAAGGCTTTGCCTTTGGTTGTTGATCCTTTCCTAACCTTATCCTCTCTCAGATTCAGCTCCTCTTTCATCTTAGTCCTGTAGTCAGCTCGGCCATATGAAGGCTGCTCTCATGATTTTTGATGTGAGCAACTATCTCAGAGATGGATGGGTTGGAGAATGGCTTCTCTACTAACATAGCAATATCAAATCTGCTTAACTTTGGCAAAGATTAGGCATTGAGCCTGTTTATCATGCCATTCTCTCACTCAACAACAAAGTTGTGAGAAAAATCTTTGAACCTCCACTGGATGATATTATTTCTTGGCATAAAGGGATTTCTTTGCACTCTATGCCTATTCTTTGAATCGAGTAAAGTCACCAGCCTTCTTCTTAGCTTCTTCTTTTCATCATTTAGGGCATCAGAGTTTAGGCAAAGGAGTTTACCAGCTTGGTCTAATGTTCCTCTAGGCAGGTCAAGGAATTGATCTTATATGAGGGAACATGAGGAGCCATCAACATAAGTCAATTTGATAGCCTCTTTCTCACAAGAAATGTCGCTCAAAGTTATACACTTGATGAGGTTCATCTTGATCTCCTTAAACTCCTATAAGGAGAGATGTTAGGAAGGGCGAGGGGGTGGTTCCAGTGGTTGTTGGTTAGGCAGTGGTGTTTGGGTTCTAGAGTGTGTTTTGGGTTTGAGGATGGGTAGTTGAGGTGGTTGTGGTGATGTGAAAGGTATGGAGGATGGTGTAGGTTCAGGGATGTATGGCTCAGAGGTAGGTTCAGTTTTAATGGGAAATGGGAAAGGGATTAGTTTGGGTTGTGGTTAGGGTTAAGATGTGGGTTTAAAGGTCATCCTATGTCCCCTTCTATATATCTCCTTCCTTTTCCCTGAGAGAATGTCAGCCATGATGTCACTAACATGTCGCTACAATGTCTTCTCAAACATGGGACCCACCTGGTTGCCAAACAAGCCATGAGCCCAGAGAGAGTCCTTCATCCAGGCCTTATCACATATCTTCCTCATAGCAGCGAGTCCTGCTTCTTCTTCCTTCTTCTTCTTCACCCTTAGTTTCTCCTTTGCAGCTTTCTTTCTCTCCTTCTCCAATTGATCTTGCTCTTTGTTAAAGAGCCATAAGATCGTATCGTTTTCATAAGGAGATAATATTTCTTGAGAGAACCCCCTAGAGGTTAGGAAAGTTATCCTTTCCCTTCTTAACTGTTAGTTAGCTTATCTTTTCTTCTTCGCCCTCTCTTCCTCTAAGGCCAAGCTTCTTGTCTCTTCTCTTTGTTCAATTTGTAGCAGGGTTGCCATCTCAAACTCAATCAGCTCCTCTAATGGTAGCAGGAGCACTTCTTCACTGACAACTCCAAGCTTGACAAGCTAGTCAATGATTTCCACCTTTCGATAGTTGTTGATAGCCTCCTGGTTGGTTGCAGCTGCTTTGCTACTTGCAGTTAACAGCTTCCAAGCTGGGAGTGTACCTTTCCTCTTAAGCTTCTCTAACCTTTCTTACTCATGAAGATTTTTTGTAGTCAACTTCCTCTTTCCTTTGATATTTTCGAAAGTGCTAGACTTTTGGGGGTTCTTGGATGGATGTTTTAGGTTGAGAGATGGTGGTTAAAGCTTGTTATAGTGATGTTATTTGAGTGAGGGGTTGGTTGAGAAAATCCTTAGTGTTCATCTCATATGCTAGTTCTAGAATTGTATCTCTGATAACCAGATCCTTGGATATAGAAAATAGCCCTTCCACAGCTTCCATCTTAGCTTCAGAAGAATGATTTTGTTCTTCTGAGGCTTTGACTTTAGCTTCGGAACTCTGTGACAATGCACTCTCAGTCCTAATTGTTCTAGTTGTTGGGCCATCAGTTTCTATATCCCCTTCAAAATTAATCTCATGTTCCATGTAGTCCTTAGATTAACCAACTTCTTGAACAATATTAGAAGGTGTATTCAACCTCTAAAGCTTCTTAGCTCCAAAGTATGCCACAACAACATCAAGGCTTCGTTGGAAACCTATAACTAAAGGAAATACTACAAAGCTAAAGTGAAGGTATCTTAGATAATGTCTAATATAAGATTTGGTAGTCATAACATGTCCATGACTTACCTTTTGTCGCCAACTAAAGTTGGCGACTATACTAACTGATAAAGGTGAACAATGGAATAAATTATGGTTAACTACATGGGTTTTAAGAAAACCCCATGCAATATATCAAAGGCCTGCAGCGGAGAGTCAGAAGGACCATACTTGTGTCCACTGGTTCATAACGGTGTCTTCCGAAGGTTAATTGGCTTCCGAAGAGCAAGTTCTTCCGAAGCAAATTATACTTCAAAAGAGGATACTTTTTCCGAGGCTTGGGGACTTCTGCTTCGGAAGTCATTGTATTGGAATCTTCTAAGTCTTGAACTTCGAAAGAGAAGACTTTGTCTTCGGAAGTTGGAGTTTTCCTACGGAAGTTGATCTTGAACTTTTTCTTTAGAAGAACTCCATTTGGTTCCGGAAGTTCCATACTTTGCTTCGGAAGTCCTTTATTAGTTGCACCAAAATTGTCTAAGTGAATGGTATTGGTTGCATCATCCTTTTTTGATCCAACAAACTCCTCAGAGGCTGATGGTACCATAACCTCACTTCTTCCTGCTTCTCAAAACCTTTAGCACTACGGACAAAAGATGTTTATCCGTTTCTTTGTTCTTCCCTGAAGTTGTGTTGAGAAGTTTGTACAAGTCATTAGTGGATAGGAGATCCAGTCTATCACCCTGAATGATATGCACCTTTTGTTGCGCCCCCCTGAAGAGAGTTAGTTGACAGGAGTTATAGTCATACTCCCATCGAACTATGGCTTCAAGGTTAGGACCTTCAACCGTTTGAAGAAAGGCTATGCCTTTGGCTACTAATCCTTTCCAATCCTCATCCTCTCTCAGGTTTAGCTCATCTTCAATCATGGTCCTTGCAGTCAGCTTGGCCAAATAAAGGCTACTCAACTGATTTTGATGTGAGCAACTATCTCGGAGTTGGAAGGGTTGGAAAACGGCTTCTCTGCTAACTCAACATTATCAAATCTGCTTAAGTGTAGCAGGGATGAGGCATAAAGCCTATTTATCTCGCCATTCTCTCTCTCAACAACAAAGTAGTGAGAAGAGTCTTTGAACGTCCATCGGATGATCTTCTTTCTTGGCCCATAGGGATTACTTGGCACTTTATCCCCTCTCTTGGAATCCAATAGAGTCACGAGCCTTCTTCTTAGCTTCTTCTCTTCATCATTTAAGGAATCGGAGTTGAGGCCAAGGAGTTTAGTATCTTGGTCTAGTGTTCCTCTAGACAGATCATGGAATTGGTTTCTTATGAGAGAACATGAGGACCCATCAACATAAGTCAATTTGACAGACTCCTCCTCATAAGAGATGTCACTAAACATTGTACACTCGATGAGCTTCATCTTGATCCACTTAAACTCTTCTAAGGAGAGATGTTTGGAAGGCTGAGGGGATGGTTTGAGTGGTTATTGGTTAGGTAGTGGTATTTGGGTTCTGGAAAGTGTTTTGGGTTTGAGGATGGATATTTGAGGTGGTTGTGGTGATGTGGCAAGTATGGAGGATGGTGTTAGGTTTAGGGGTGTATGGTTCAGAGGTGGTTTTAGTTTTAATGGGAAATAGGTAAGGAGTTGGTTCAAGTTGTGGTAAAGGTTGAGGTGTTAGCTTGAAGTTCATCCCATGTCCTTTTCTATACATCTCCTTCCTTTTCCCTTAGTGAATGTCAGCCTTGATGTCACTGACATGTCGTTGTAAGGTCTTCTCAGACTTGAAACCCACCTGCCTACAAGAGAAGCCATGAGCCTATATATAGTCTTTCATTCTGGCCTTATCACCTATCTTCCTGATAGCAGTGAGTCCTGCTTCTTCTTCCCTCTTCTTCTTCACCCATAGTTTCTCCTTTGTAGCTTTCTTGCTCCTTCTTCATCCTTAGTTTCTCCTTAGTTGCTCCTTCTCCATTTGATCTTGCTCTTTGTTGAAGAGCCATAAGATCATATCATTTTCATGTGGAGACAATTCTTCTTGAGAGAAACCCCTGGAGTTCAGGAAAGTTATCCTTTCCTACCTTAGCTGAAAGTCAGTGTCTCTTTCCTTCTTCTCCCTCTCTTCCTCTATGGCCAAACTTGTTGCCTCTTCTCTTTGTTCTGTTTGTAGTAGGGTTGCCTTTTCAAACTCAATTAGCTCCTCTAATGGTAGCAAAAGCATTTCTTCATTGACAACTCCATGCTTGACAAGCCCGTAAATGATTGCCACCTTTCTACGGTTGTTGATAGCCTCCTGGTTGGATGCAACTGCTTTGCTGCTTGCAGCTAAAAGCTTCCTAACTTGGGAGGCTACCTTTCCTCTTAAGCTTCTCTAACCTTTCTTCCTCCTAAAGCTCTTTCGCAGTCATCTTCATCTTTACTTTGACATCTTCGAAAGTTCTAGACTTTGGGGGTCTTGGATGGAAGTTTTAGGTTGAGAGATGGTGGTTGGAGCTTGTTGTAGTGATGTTATTTGAGTGAGGGGTTGGTTGAGAAAATCCTCAGTGTTCACCTCAGATGCTAGTTCTAGAATTGCATCTGTGATAACCAGATTCTCAGATACGGAAAATAGCCCTTCCGTAGCTTTCATCTCAGCTTCAAAAGACTAAAATTATTCTTCTGAGGCTCTGTCCTAACTGTATTAGTTGATGGGCCATCAGTTTCCATTTCCCCTTTAAAATTAATCTCAGGTTCCATGTAGACCTTAGGTTGACCAACTTCTTGAATAGCAGTAGAAGGTGCATTCAAACTCTGAAAGCTCCAAAGTATGCCACGACAACATCATGGCTTAGCTGATCAATGGAAGATACAAGCAGTAACTTGGAAAATAACCTGTTCAGATGTTGGAGCATCCTTTATCAATTTGAAGAACAATTGAAGGAGGCTCGGGAAAAATTATTGCTTGATGAGCAGGGCATCTTGAAGTTAGAGATGTTAAAGCTTGGCTCTACGGTTCCACATGTGTAAGCCCCTGAACACTATTGCAGGATCGATGTTTGTCACTAACACTAGTATTTTCTCTCAAACTCAATTAGTCATACATAGTTTAGATGAAGCAGAGTCTCTTCAAAAAGTTGATAATAATATACTAAGTAACAAAGAATACAAGGAAATAATTTTCAAGGTACTTCTATATATTACTTCTCAACTTAAAGTATTACAAGACTCTTACAAGCATGTTACAAGAGTTACAATAAGAAACTATATATACTATCACCTACAGCCGGATATACTTTGATACCAGCTGGAAACTTATAACTAAAGCAAATACTACAAAGTTAAAGTTAAGGTATCTTAGATAATGTCTTATATAAGATTTGGTAGTCATGACATGTCCATGACTTACTTTTTATCACTAACTAAAGTTGTCAACTGTATTAACTGATAAAGGTGAACAGGGGAATAAAGTATGGTCAACTACATGGGTTTTAAGAAAACGTCATGCCGTATAACAGATGTCAATAGTGGAGAGTCAGAAGGATCAAACTTATGTCCACTAGGTCATAATAGTGTCTTCCGAAGGTTAATTGGCTTCAGAAGAGCAAGTTCTTCCGAGGCCAATTATACTTCGGAAGAGGCTACTTTTTCTGAGGATTGGGGACTTCTACTTCAGAAGTCATTGTCTTGGAATCTTCTAAGTCTTGAACTTCTAAAGAGAACACTTTCTCTTTGGAAGTGTGAGTCTTCCTTCGGAAGTTGATCTTGAACTTTGTCTTCGAAAGAACTCCATTTGCCTTTGGAAGTTCCACACTTAGCTTCGCAAGTCCTTTATTAGTTGCACCAAAACTGTCTAAGTGTTTGGATTTGAATGCATCATTCTTTCTAGATCCAACAAACTCCCCCTAGGCTAAAGCTACCAAAACCTCACTTATTCATGCTTCTCAAAACCTTCAGCACCAGGGACAGAAGATGTTTATTCATTTCTTGTTCTTCCCTGAAGTTATGTTGAGAAATTTGTACAAGCAATTAGTGGATAGGAGATCCAATCTGTCACCCTGAATGACATGCACTTTTTGTTGTGCCCCCTTGAAGAGAGTTAGTTGACAGGAGTTATAGTCATACTCCTATCAAACTATGGATTCAAGGTTAGGACCTTCAACTATTTTAAGAAAGGCTTTGCTTTTGGCTGCTGATCCTTTCCTTTCCTCATCCTCCCTTAGTTTCAGCTCCTTTTCAATCTTGGTCCTTGCAGTCAGCTCGGCCATATAAAGGCACTCAGATGATTCTGATGTGAGCAGCTATCTTGGAGTTGGAAGGGTTGGAAAATGGTTTCTCTGCTAACTCCACAATATCAAATCTACTTAAGTGTAGCAGAGATGAGGCATTAAGCTTGTTTATCTCGCCATTCTCTCTCTCAACAACAATGTTTTAAGAGGAGACTTTGAACGTCCACTAGATGATCTTCTTTCTTGGCACATGGGGTACTTAGAACTCTATCCCTCTTCTTGGAATCTAGTAGAGTCACGAGTCTTCTTCTTAGCTTCTTCTATTCATTATTTAAGGAATCAGAGTTGAGGCCAAGAAGTTTAGTGGCTTGGTCCAGTGTTCCTCTTGGCAGATCTAGGAATTGACCTCTTGTGAGGGGGTTAGAGCCATAGAAAGATTAGCATTTTTGTCTTTAGATTAGTTTTTGTAATAGTTAGGGACTTATTATGTAAATATACGTTCCTTTTGTTTCATTTTATTAGTATATATAGGATTATTTGTTTTTGTGCAGGTAGACTTGGAAAAGATGTTTTGTTAGTTATCTCTCAATTGCACTTTGTAATCCATACTAATATTAATAGAAACTCTATGAAATTTTTTGTTATTTGTTTGCATTGATTACGTAGTTCATATAATTGTCAATTGCATGATAACAAATATAGATCGATCCATTTGAACCTATCAAATGGTATCATAGCTTTCGGTTTAGTGATTTGAAGTTCAAAATCGACTTTTGAGCACTTTTGAATCACTTAAATCTGTGTTTTGATCGCAACTGTTCAACTAATTAATGATTTAGTTGTGTTTCATCACTAGAAACATGATTTGAATCACAGATGAGTGAATTCACATCTTTAAATCTGAATTTTTGGTAGATTTGAGGTCGAACTGTTTTTCAAAAATCAAACAGTAATTTTGTAAAATTGAGATTAATCTAGTGTTGATTGAAAGAAATGATGCTAAAGGATTGATTATTGGTGTATTAATTACTTGAGTGAAGAGTTTCAGATCATTTTATCATGTTTTGAAAAAAATTGTTAAAATTAGGTTGTTACAAAGAAGATGAATTAGGCGTTTGAGGTGTTAAAATCATCTGAAAAATCACCTAAGTGTTTAGGCGCATGAACACTTTTCAGACGCTTCAGGGTGGTTGTTTTGACACTGTGAGCGTTCCAACTTTGTTTTGGACATTTTTCAGAAACTTGTCCTAGGCGCTTTGCAACTATTCAGGTGCCTTAATATTGTTCAGACGCTTCATCGCTATTTGGGCGTTTTGATACTGTTCAGGTCTTTCTATACTTGGGTGTTTCAGAAATTCACTAAGACAATCCCTTAGGGATTTCTATGTCAAGTTGGGCGCTTATCTACTATTCATGCGCATCTGATTCAGATTTTTCTCTCAACACTTAGAAAATTTTCAAAAAATCTAAAATTCAAAAATATTTTCATTTCTTTATTTCATGTTAAATCTAAAAACAACAATAATTATTTTCTTAATTTCAAAACTTAAACATGGTTAAGTCTGAAGATTTAGAGAATAAAGTACCAAAGCTGAAGAACATACATGACTTCAAGAATTGGTCACTCAGGCTGAAACATCACTTGAACTCAATTGATACTGATTTGTGGAAATCAATTGAGAAAGGACCTCACATCCCTATCACTTCTGATGGTCCTGATGGTTTTACTTACACGAAAGATACTCAAGAGCCATATCCTGAAGATGGTTTACATGGGGATGATCTGAAGAAGGTGAAATTGATGTTAAAGCATATTCTCTCATTGTAAAGGGCTACCTTTAGAAGAACTATCAAGGCTTGATAACTATCAAACTGGTTACACCATGTATAAAGCTTTGAAAGTGATTTGTGAAGGAGGAAAAGAAATACAAGATCTTAAAAGACAAAACTTAAAGGCACAACTTGAACTTTTTTAACATATCTTAGGAGAAACTATAAATCATATGATCAATAGATATGTATAGCTCACAACTGAAATGTCAACTTTAGGAATCAAAAATGATCTTAAAGATCTAAATGACAAACTTCTGAATGCACTTCCATCATCTTGGAAACAAACTATGACCTTGTTAAAGCACATTGAGAAGTTTCCCATGGATCTTGATGTTCATATAGCAAAGATTGAGTCAATGGAAATTGATGAAAGTTCAAGAAATAACGATAGAGGTGCTTCAACTTCTCAATACAAGTATGTTGCTTCTCTAACAAATACTATAGAGAATGCTTTTCTTGCCAAAGATGATGCAACTCCTGAAGATAAGGGTGATCTTGTTGATACATATGTACCTAGATCCTGATCTTAATGTAATATGTCTTGAATGTCTTACACTGATGTAATATTGAGTAAATAATGAAATGAGAATATTTGATTGTGACTTGTAATGTTTAATATTTCATTAATGAGTTGTTTAACGCATATTGACTTGATTATATAGGTTTGTGGTTGATTGAATTAATATAAATAATGTTATGACATTTAATACATTCAAACAAAATAACATGAAGTTATCATGCGAATGGCCCATGCTAATGGACCATACGCATGAACAATATCATGCGAATGACTCAGTCGTACGACTAAACCATGCAAATGGTTCAGTCGCCCGAATGAGCAACCCTAACCATTAGGTACCACTTAATTCGTGGAAAAATGTAAGCATTCAATCCACTTCGACTCCAGACCTACCCTAGCCGTCCAGAAGCCTCTAAGTTCGTACTCCAAGTTCATAGAACGTTGTAGATCGATTCCTAATCGATTCTTGACATTAGATTCAATACAAAATTGTTTCTACGTGCGTTCTCACTTATTGGATCACCAATCAAATAGGATTTCGCACTATTTGATTTGGTTTACACGTTAATCAGTTGGTGTTTCGTTCAAATACCAGATCCTAACAGATCTATTTGTGGGAGCAGGATACTTCACTAGTACTCCTGCATACTCAACTCAACCACAACAATAATCTCCTCCAAAAGCTTCAAAACCTTTAGTCTCTACAACTCAAAATGAGACTCCATCTTCTGATTATGCATTTATAGCCTTTATGGCAAGCTTTCAAGCTTATCAGGGTAGTCATCTAACTCAAGTTGATTTAACTTTGTAGGATTTAATTGAGATGGATCCTGATGATGTAGAAGAAATGGACCTCAATTGGCAAATGGTGATGACTGGTTACAGAACACAAAAGCAGTCATATGTCAACAAAAACTACAAGCCTAGTGCCAATAAAATAATTGGCTTTGATAAGTTAAAGTCAAGGTATTTTAACTGCAACAACTATGGCCGTTTTTTTAGAGAATGTAAAAACCATATCAGAGTCTACTACAGACTCAAAGATATCAACAATAGACTCAGAAGACATTCCAAAAGCCATATTAAAGTCTACCAATACCAGAATTAAAAGATGAACAAAAGATCACTGATGAACCAAAGAAAGCACTAGTTGTAAGCATAAAGGATTGTTATTATTGGAGTGCATATGCTGAACAATTTACAGCTGATCTTACTTCAGGTTTAGCACTTATTTTAGAGATTAATGAAGACTAGTCTGAAAACAATGATCTGAAAACAGATGATTCAGAAAATGAGGCAGAGAGGTTGCACTAATGGCAAAGTCAGAACAACCAAAGGTTGTAAACTCAACATCTAACACTAAGTCTTCAAGTTCATTCCATGAAATTTTATAGAAGTGAGAGAAAAAATGTGCACTAAAGCATGTTTTAAACAAATTGAACATTATAGAACTTACTCATTCAAAATATGTGACAAACTGAAGCAAGAAGAATTTATGCACAGTAAACTAAAAGATGATCATAAAGTTGCTGATGAAAAAATCATATCTCTACAAGCAAGTAGGAACAAGACTTTAAAAGAACTTGAACTTGATAAGAAACAACTTGAAGAAATTACAAATACTCTTAAAAAGTGAAATTGGCACATGCAACAACTCAAATTGACTTAGCCAAAGTGAAAAGCTCAAAGACTATTATTGAGCAACTGGTGAATTGAAGGAGAGATAAAGATAAAACAGGATTAGGATTCACTCATGAACTAATGTCTGAATCTATCATAAATACCTTACTTGAAAATTTTAACACCCATGATCATTCACCAGAGAATAAGGCTAAGCTTAAAGAATTTCAAGAAAAGAAAAAGAACAATCAATCAATTCTCAAGAGTAAAATTGAAAAGATAAACATTAAAATATTTGATGAGAAAGATTTTGAAAAAGATAAAGAATAGTCATCCAATTAAAATCAAATCTTATGAACCTCGACAAAAGATCAAAAAATTGTTTGTACCAAAAGGAGAATGTGTCATCGAGAAGTATAAAATTGAGTAAGAGATTGAAAAAGCTAATGAGATCAATCTTAAAATGAAAGGAAAATATAAGAAGAAAAATCAGAAACTTCATGTTCTAATGATTCAAGGCGAAATGAATTAACTCAAAACAAAGATTGTGAAAATGAATCTTTTCAAGATTCAATTTAAACACAAAGAACTAAGAAGTTATCAAGAACAGGAAATCAAAGAAGAAGAAAAGCATCTTCTAAATCTAAACAGTCTGAACCAATCAATAAATCAAGCCAAATTAAACTACTTAAGTTTGTGTCAGCATGAACTTTTGACGTGAACACAATATATGAAACAACATCAAAAACAAAGATCAAATCTAACTCTAGTTTGAAAACATGTTCAGGTCCTATGTCTTCTGCTGTTCAAAATAGATTTGTGTCTAAGGAGCTAAAGAATTGTGAGAATGTTCAAAAGCAAAACACTAAATTCGACCAAACTCACTCAGCAAAAACAATAGCTTAACCAGACTACCTCTAAATCTAGACAAGGATCTAATGTGGCCTTTACATCTAGGGTTAAGCAAATGTTGTTTAAAAAGCCACAAAAGTACTGTGATATATGTGATATGTACAATTATAACACATCCAAGTGTTATTTTAACAAGTACTATCACATATGTTATATGAAAAATCACACCACAGCTAATTGTTTTTTTAACAAATACTGTGCATTGTGTGATGAACGTAATCATAATACTGAGGATTGTTTCTTCAGGAAGAACTCACCTAGGAAGGACTTTGATAATCAAGGATATGTTAATCCAAAGTTCCAAAGAAATCATTATAATGGTTTTCAAAATCTATCAAAATCACCTTCTCCAGGTTTGAGATCATTCGGACAAATCGACTTTGATTATGATAATCAGTATAATGTCAGATCATAGCAGTATAATCAAGGAGATTTCATTCCACGCTCAGTGAGAATGAAAAACTTTTCTAATGTTTCGAACAATGGTTTAAAATTTCTTGATGATGATCTTGAGAACAGATTTAATGTTTTGAAAACAAAACAAAGAAAAGAAAACCAAACTGTTTTCCAAAGAAGATTTGAAATTCATAAATATCAAAAGAAACCTGATGTAAATAAACTGCATTTCAAGCAGTTTACCATCATGGATAAATTTGGAAAGCCCAAGATCATCTCGGTTGGATTAATAACTCAACTTAAATGTCTTTGAATGTAGGTACGCTCGCGGAAACCAGTAAACACATGGTATGTTGACAGTGGGTGTAGCCGGAATATGACAGGCAATCAAGCCTTGCTTCAAGACTTTAAGACAAAATATGGTACTCATGTAGTATTTGGTGGAGATGAAGGTGGAAAGATAACTGGTGAAGGATTGGTATCTAATGGAATAATAAATTTTGATAAAGTCCACTTCTGTGAGGATTTCATATCAACAAGGGGTGGGTTATTGTTAAAGCTATTCGAGATAGAGATTTCTATAAACTAGATATGTCTCATGTTGATCCTTCAATAGAAACAACATGTCTTATTGCTCATGCATCAAATGATGATAGCCAGATTTGGCATAGACGTCTCGGTCATTCCAACTTCAAAAACATGAACAAACTAGCAACAGGAAATCATGTAGTTGGAATTCCTTCAAAGAAGTTTGCTACATCAGACCTCTGCAAAGCATGTTTGAAGGGAAAAAAACATAGAGCGTCTTATAAGACCAAACAAATAAATTCTAATTCAAATCCTCTATAGATGTTACACATGGATCTATTTGGTCCTATAAATGTACAGAGCATTGAAAAGAAATCGTATTGTTTAGTTATCATTGATGACTATTCATGATTTTCTTGGGTTTTCTTTTTATGTGCAAAATCTGAAACGGCTGAATTATTAAAAGAGATTATCACTAAAGTAGAAAATCAACTCGATCAAAAAGTAAAAATAATTAGAAGTGATAATGGAACAGAAATTAAAAATGCTAATGTTGATAGTTTTTGTGCAAGAAAAGGGATAGCTCATCAGTTCAGTGCTCCTTAGACTCCATAACAAAACAGAGTTGCGAAAAGGAAGAACCAAACATTGATTGAAGCAGCCAGAGCAATGTTAGATGATGCCATGATTCCTATGACGTTCTAGGATGCAACCATATCAAGTGCATGTTTCATTCAAAATCGTACTCTATTGGTGAAAGACAAACAGAAAACTCCTTATGAGTTAATGTTTGGCAAGATACCAAACATAGATTTTCTTAAATCTTTTGGTTGTCCTGTTTTGATTCTAAATTCACATGATCAACTAGGAAAATTTGAATCAAATCTGATGATGGATTCTTTCTTGGATATTCGTCTGCTTCTAAAGCATATAAAGTTTATAACTCGAAGATGAATATTATCATTGAAATGTTCAATGTTAAATTCCTCGAAAACTCTTTTCCATCAGTTGCAAATGGTCCAGCATGGTTATTTGATTTAGATTCATTGTCAAACTCTTTTAATTCTAATCTGTTTAAATCTTCTTGTGTCAAGAGAAAAGGAGGAGGAGATCTTGGATCCTTTAGTGACGATTCTGACTCTCATGATATGGACAATTCAAGCCCAGATTATCTATTTTTCTCAGTCGTGAGAGATCCTATATTCACTATAGAGAATCATGATCAACTAAGTTCTAAGCATCAACAAGTTCCTAAAAATTCTAATGTTTCTCAACCCATTCCTAATGATGGAATACAAATTCACTAAACTGAGTCTAGAACTTCATCTGTATCCGGAGATATAGATGTTAATGAAAAGCTTGATTATTTTCTCAACTCTCCAACTCAAGTTCCGAATTTTATTACGCATTTTTCAACGCTGTTGAAATAGCTCCCCGACCTAAACCAAACCAATCTAGATGTGAGTGTTCAACAAGACGAGATTCAAACAACTTGTATTCCCAAGAAACATCCCGTCTCTCAGATTATTGGTCATTTGAATGAAAGAACAATGAGAAAGTCAATCCAAACGAGCAAATCTTTGCTTATACTAATGTTTTCTTTCTCAAATTGTCCCTAAAAATATTTATGAAGCATTGAAGGACAATAGTTACATTGAAGCGATGCAAGAGGAATTACTACAATTCCGCAAATAGGAAGTGTGGACGCTGGTGGATTTTCCTGAAGGAGAGAATGCCATTGGTACAAAATGGTTGTTCAGAAACAAATCAGATAATAGAGGAATAATCATTCGAAACAAAGCACGATTAGTAGCACAAGGTTACAACCAGGAGGAAGGAATCGATTATGATGAAATGTTTGCTCCATTTGCAAGACTAGAAGCAATTCGTGTATTCCTTGCATATGCTTCTTATATGAAATTCAAGGTGTACCAAATGGACATTAAAGGTGCATTTTTGTTTGGACCAATCTCCAATGATGTGTATGTTAAGCAACCTCACGGTTTTGAAGATGTTGAATTTCCTCATCGTGTGTACAAGCTCAACAACGCTTTATATGGTCTACATCATGCCCCAAGAATCTCGTATGAAACATTATCCCAGCACTTGATCTAACATGGATATACACGAGGGAAGACTGGTCCAACTTTATTCATAAAGAAGGATGCAATTGATCTCCTATGTGTAGAAGTGTATGTGGATGATATCATATTTGGAACGTCCAGCCAAAAATTATGCTCAGAATTTGAAGAAATTATGAAATCTCGATTCTAGATGAGTCCTATAGGAGAAATCAATTTCTTTCTTGGATTGAAAGTAAAACAATTGGCTGATGGCATCTTCATAAATCAAAAGAACTTTGTTGATAAGCTATTGAAGAAATTCAAACTGCAAGATTGTCAATCCATCAGAACTCCAACTGATGTTAATACCGAGATTGATCCTGATCCGAAAGGAAAATCTATAGACCAAACACTATACGGATCTATGATGGGATCCTTGATGTATTTAACTTCTAGACCTGACATAATGTATGTTGTTTATGTCTATGTCAGCTATCAGTTAGACCCAAAGGAATCTCACCTTATTGCTATCAAACGCTTATTTAGATATCTCAAATGAAAACCAACTCTAGGGTTATGATATTCTTATGAAAGAAACTTCGAGTTACATGGGTATACTAATAGTGATTATAGGGGATGTAGTCAGGATAGAAAATCTACCACACATCGTTGTCAGTTTTTGGGTCCTCGATTAGTCTCATGGCAGCGTAAGAAACAAACAAACATGTCAGTCTCAATTGCAGAAGCTGAGTACATTGCTACATCAGCAGGATGTTCTCAAATCTTTGGTTGCAAAATCAACTACTGGATTGCGGGTTCAATTTTCTTAAAACACCTATTTACATTAATAACACAACTGCCATGTTTATAATAGCTAATCTTGTCCAACATTCTAAAACAAAACATATCGAAATTCAATATCATTTTCTGAGAGACATTTCTGAAAAAGGTTTAATCATTTTGATTCAGATATCAACTAAAAAACAGTTAGCTAACCTGTTTACCAAAGCTTTCTTACCTAGAAGGTTTGAGTATCTGGTTAAGTCAATTGGTCTTATTAATCATGTCGAAAACTGATTTTTCTTTATCAAAATGATAATTACCAAATCAAAAGTTAAACTATCAAAGTCAACTTTCTGATTATGTATATTGTGTGTGCATGCTAAATAAATAATAAATAAAAATACAACATTAGAAAATTGAAAAACCAAAATAGAAAAATATAAAATAAAAAAAAATTAGAGTTTAGTTGTTTGATTCTTTAGGATGGAAGCTACCATTGCAATATGTGAGAAATGAGAGTACATCAGTTATAATCAACTGTATACTTCACTTGCTCATAAAGTCTAACGTGATTAGCTATGAACTACAGGCAAGGTCATATAATTTTACTGAAAAATTAAATTCTTTTGATTAGATTAAATCATTTATGCAGTTGTGTGTGCCCATCTTAGTTCTAGTGAGTGGTGTTGACTTTTCTCGATGATTTCTTGTCAAATCACAATCTCACACCTGGTGGTGATATGAATAACCATGAAATCTGTTTACCGCATGATAGGATCAATTGATTCAATCTGTAATGATATATGTAAACAATTCAAGAAAACACAAACAATTGTAATCAAATCAAGCAATATCAACAAATTCACAGTTCATTGATATAGCAAAGACAATTACAAGAGTAAGAAAGCAATTAACAACCAAAAAACTCTCTCTCAACTCTCTAGTCTAAGCTATTTATACTAGAAAATATAAAATAGACAATAAAAGACTAAATGTTAATCTTCCAAGGGTTCTAACAATACTCCCCCTAAGATTTACAATGTCTTCAGTCTTTAATCTTTGGCTTGTTATTCTTTTCTTTGTCTTCTCAGCATCAGTCTCTATCTTTAATCTTTGACTCCAATCTTCAATCTTTATCTTAAGTCTTCAATCTTTATCTTCTATCTGCATCCTTCATCAATCAAAGTAATCCTCAGGCTCTTCTTTAACTTTGAACATTGACTTTTTCTTGTATAACTCTTGTTCCCCCAATGCATTGACAATAGCCGACTTGAACTTTTTGTCAAGAATGCTTTGCTCCGGTTTAGATTCATTTGTTTTGATCTCCATATTATTCATCTTTCCCAAAGTATCTTTTGACAAGCAAGTGATTTCAATATTTGCATACAATTCAATTGGAATTCTGCATTCTTTTGTGTAAACCTCCAAAACCCTTTTTCTTGAAATTCTCATAAATTCTATATCTGGTATATCTTTCTTGACAATATTAGCATAGGCAAGAGCTTTTCTCAATGCAATTCTTTCCATAGCAGCACTCATAACATTGATTATGGAAATAAAATACTTCTTATCTTGCTCTGCCACTTCATTAGATAACTTGTCAAACTTT
>BJCM01084668.1:0-13324 GCA_018326385.1 Flaveria bidentis
TATTTATTAATTAATATTTTTATAAAATATATTTCAAATGATTTAAATATCCGAAAATTTTTAAAAACACAACCCGAATCCGAAAATTTCGAACATCTAGAATAAATTTTTAAAAACACTATGAATATCTGGAATTTTATTTATATTAAGTATTCAGATTTAGATATTTTTATACACCCTTATTCATAATCATACAACAAATTATGTAAAGACAATGTTGGTGGTCAACATTCTCATCTTATGTTAAGTTAAAGAACACCTATGGTCGTTCGTTTTAATAAATTAGCCACCAGTCTTAGTAAGAAACTTTGACTTATACAACGTTTACTGCATGTCTTGTTAAAAGCAAGAGATGGTATGCAAGTAGCAAGTATACATATTACTCAAGTGAAAAAAATGACTCGTAGGTATCCCACCTCAGACACCGCACTCCCGCTACGAATGTAAACATTAAACATGAAATGGGCATGGGCGCTTTAGTGGGCGTGGTTGTACAACTGGCAAAATGGGCAGGTTGGTCGGTTGGGTGGCGGGTCAAGATGAGTTTGGGTCAGGGCGGATTCAGGTCAGAGCAGGTTTCGATCAGATTAGGTTCGTGTTAGGAACTAGCCAGGACGGGTTCGGGTTAGAATGGGTTCGGGTCAAGACGGGCCGGGTCGGGTCGAAAAAATACAAAATTCACCATTTCCAACAAAATCATACATTTGATCACAACTGACAAAATGGGCAAGGGGTCGGGCAAGGTGTTGGGTTAGAAAGGATTTAGGTAAGATGAGTAGTGCGAGTCAAGATGGGTCCATTTTCTTTGTTTGCATTATCATCAGTTTAATTTAATTGATGAGCATACTCGTATGCAAAATAGATCATTTGGAATCACAATTTTTGTTTAAACGCCGTTTCGTTTGTACATCTACGTGATGAGTGTAGCATCCACACCACATATATACATTTTTCTCTTTCTCTCAATTTAACGGCGTTACACAGCAAGCGGCGGCGGCGGTGGTCAGGAGTATAGGCGGTGATTGGAAGCTTGTAGTCGTGACTCATGAGTAGTGAGTTTTGAACACATTATGGTGTTAAAAGCGGATTAAGATAGCAACCGAGCAAAGTGTTAAGTTGCTCGACAAACCACCTTACAACCCGTTGCGATCCATTGTAGTTTTAATTTGGCCCATCTTGACCCGTTGTTAATCTCACTTGTTTTAGTTCAACTAATTTTGACTCATTCTTAAATTTCCTCATGTCCAATATGACCCATAAAATCATTATGAAAGACCAATATAAAGCCAAAATTTAATATACGAGTTAGCTTTGCCAAGTATAACTAGTTGTAATGAAAGCACCAAAGGATGTACGATTTCATGGTGCTCAAGAGGCGTCGAGATATAACTTGATTTATGATTTGTATCACTTGATCAATTGTTTATATAGAATTAAATCATTACAACTAATGTTATATTTTACAAAATATGAACATGCTTGTTTCAAAGTTCAAAACTAATAATGTCTCGTTTTTGCGATGAAATACTTATGTTTTATTATATACTAATAATATTTAAAGTGAAAAGTATATTATTATTTCGTGATACTATAAGAAAAATATTACACATACCAAATTTTATTACTAAAAGATAAAAAAAATTAAAAAAACATTAATTGAATTTCTACTTATGTAAACATGTTTAACTAGTCATAATAGTTTATCACTTTTCTTAAATACACATCAACTTATAGAACTACAAGTTCACAACAATATTTTGCTTTCTAATTTTTTTTTTCTTCATTTTTAAAGTGCTTATGGCCCAATACTCCAATATGGTGAACACATGTTCTTTCTAGACTTGCTCTTTTAAGGGACTTGAATCGTAGATTGACTCACACTCGAGTCCTTTTATTATATCGTAGATTAACTCACACACTATTGTTTTACATAATAGAGCCTACTCATCAAGGTTTTGAACTAACCAAAATTCAGATATTCGAGTTTCATAAATCCATTTTAAACACCCTAACTAAAACAGACCCTAAACACCCTTAGTCTGGACCCCGACATTAAAGGTCTTGAACTCTTAATGAATAGGCAGACATAAAATGACATAGGGCCCTGCTCAAGTACACATGGCCGCTGATTATTAACATTTTTGTTCATTTAATATTACTACAACATTGAAACACACTACCTCGTACTAAGTTTGGAAAACTGGCATGTCAAGTTGAGCAACATGCCAAAAAGAGTTCGGTTCAACAAGCTAATTTAGAAAAAAAGTATCAACTTGGTCTTAATTCCTGTTTTAAAAAAAAGTATCAAACCGGCTAGTGGCAACAAGCAGAGGTGGTGGGGATGGCAGCATCGATAGAGGCCGGAGGATGTGACCATTGCGATGATGTTGATGACTGTCGTGGCAGTTGTGGCGATGATTTCCAGGTGTACCTCATACCATAGCTCTAAAAGCATGCAGCTTCATCAATGCCTACTAGACTCTAAACAACTTGTTTTTTGCAGCATCACATAACACATAAATTCTAATCATCTTATAGTTATGCATGATACAAAATGTACTTCTAACACATGCAAGGCAAAATAAGTATCTGCAAACAAGAGATCTGAGTTGAAATGAAGGCTCTAAGCACAATATGGTATATTGAATAATTGTAATGCAAAGATACAGAAGGTTCATGGCTTTTAATTGCCAAATACAACATATGGAAAAACGTAAATTAAGGATCTAAACATGGTATACAATAATTGAATATTGACTAAAGAATATTATTAAGATTAAAATGAATTCAAATTTTAAACGGTGGATCAATTGTTTGAATGATCCGTAATACGCCCCCGCAAGATGGAGGATCCGTCGGAGACTCCAATCTTGGAACGTAGACGAAGGAAGGTGAGACGACTTAGTGGTTTGGTGAGAGCATCTGCAAGCTGGTCTATGGAGTTGATATGAAGAACCTGAAGGGATCCATTTGTAACCTTTTCCCTCACAAAATGATAGTCCAAGGCAACATGTTTCATACGTGAGTGATAAACGGGATTTGCACACAAGTAAGTTGCACCTGTATTTTCACAGTAAAGTGTTGGAGGTTTGGTTGTGTTGGTACCAAGTTCTCTAAGAAGATTTTGAACCCAAGAGACTTCAGCAGCAGCATTAGCAAGCGCTTTATACTCGGCCTCGGTCGAGGAACGTGAAACAGTCTTTTGCTTTGTAGAACACCAAGAGATAATGTTGCTGCCAAGGTATAGAAGGTATGCCGTAGTAGACCGTCCGGCTGTAGAGACTCCTCCCCAATCGAAGTCGGAAAATGCCTTAAGATCAAGGCCAGTATTTTTTCATAGGAAAAGACCGTGGTGAATGGAACCTTTTAAATATCGAAGTAATCTTTTCAAAGCTTGCCAATGTGTTTGAGAGGGGGAGTGCATAAATTGGGATAATTTGTTAACAGCAAATCAAATGTCCGGTCTAGTAAAGGCAAGATATTGGAGAGATCCCACAAGTTTTCGATAAGGCGTCGGGTCGACCGAGGAAGTGCCATCATCCGGTTGGAGAACAACTGATGTGTTGAGGGGTGTAGCAACTTCTTTTGCACCATCCATATGGAATTGTAGAAGAAGATCTTGAATGTGACGGTGTTGAGACAGAAAAAGACCCGAGGTGGTGGGAATAACCTCAATTCCTAGAAAGTGATGGAGAGGACCACGTCCTTTAGAGAGAATCTTTTAGCAAGAGTTTGGACAAAATGAGTTAGGAAAGAGGAGTCATTACCTGTGAGAACAATATCATCAACATAAACCATGAAAAAGCAAGTGACAGCTTTGTGATTATAGATAAAAAAAAAGACGCATCAGCAAGTGATTTGGTGAAGCCAAAGTTAAGGAGAAATGTAGTAAGTTCAATGTACCATGCTCTAGGTGCTTGCTTGAGACCATAGAGGGACTTTTTGAGCCTACATACGTGAGTTGGGTATTGTGGATGAGTGTAACCCGAGGGTTGGGTCATGAAAACCTCTTCATGTAACGTGCCCTGTAGAAAGGCATTATTGATATCAAGTTGACGAAGGGGCCAATTGTTGGAAAGTGCTATGGATAGAATTATACGATTGGTCACCGGTTTAGTGACGGGACTAAAGGTGTCAAAATAGTCTTTGCCATGTTGTTGGAGAAAACCTTTGGCTACTAATCGAGCTTTGTACTTGTCAACCTGGGTTATGTTTGATGCGAAAGACCCATTTGCAACCAATTGGTTAATGAGTAGAGCGCGAAACAAGATCCCAAGTGCCATTTTGGAGCAAAGCATTAAACTCACAATCCATCGCTTAGCGCCATTGTGGGTCTTTAATAGCTTGATTATGTGTGGTTGGCTCGAAGGTTATGGGAATAAGGTGAAGAGTAATGGAGTTGATAAATTGGGAGTTGAAGTATTTGGAATTTTGTTTGCAGTTTCGAGGTGGCAAAGGAATAGAAGTGTGAGAGAGGGCTGTAGGTGAGTGGGAAGTGGATGATGAAGATAAGGGGGGTGTGGATGAGGAGGTGGAAGGAGATGTAGGGTTGGGTGATAAGGTCGAGGAGGGTGTGGATGAGATGTCTGGTGAAAGGGAGGTGGTTGAAGAGGTATTAGGTGTAGTTGAGGAGCTGTCAGGTGAAGATGGAGGAATGAAAGTAGGGAAGAATGGTGTAGTGGTATTGGATGGGGGCATAGATGGATAAATAGGAGATGGGGTAGACAAATCAAGGTCAGCAGAGGAGTGCACAGGTGAGGTTGTTGGTTGAGGCGAGGTAAAGAACATAGTGACACTAGGAAGTTGGGTGGTGGATGAAGAAAGGTTTTTGGAAGGGAAGTGATAGGGAATGAACTCAACGTGTCGAGAATGATAGAGACGTCGGGTCTTAGAGTCATAACATTTGTAAGCTGACTTTGAGTTTGAGTAACCAAGAAAAATGCATGGTGAGGACCTTGGTTGGAGTTTAGACGTGGAGTAAGGGCGTAGCCATGGATAACACAAACACCCAAAAGGTTGAAGCTTGGAGTATTTTGGAGGTTGATGGAATAAACGTTGGAAAGGGCTTAAGTTGTCAAGAATGGGAGTTGGTAGGCGGTTGATTAAGTAGACGGCAGTCTGAAAAGCATGGGACCAAAAGGTTAAAGGAAGGTCGGCATAGTGTAAGAGAGCAAGTCCTGTTTCAACGACGTGTCGATGACGGCATTCGGCTATACCATTTTGTTCTGGTGTGTGAGGAGGGGTGGTGTAGTGAGAGATGCCATGAGTTTTAAGAAATGGGATTAGACCTTGGTACTCGCCACCATTATCAGTGAAGATTAAGACAAGTGGAGTGTTAAAGAATTATTCAACCAAAGCTTTAAATTGGGGAAATAATTGAGCAACATCAGACTTCCGTTGCATTAGGTATAGCCAAATATACTTCGAGTAGTAATCAACAAAGATAACATAATATGAAAAGTTATCAATCGAAGTTTGAACCGGTCCCCATACATCAGAGTAGACAAGTTGTAGTGGTTTATTAGCACTAAAGGAATTTGGCCAAATGGTAATTTATGACTTTTATTGATAGAACAAGACACACAATGATCATGAAAACTTGACATATTTTTAGAATTAAAACCTAAACATTTGATAATAAACTTAAAAACTTTAAGAGACGGGTGGCCAAATTTGTGATGCCAATCAAGAAAGGATAATGTGGTGGTGGAGTTGACTTGGAGCTTGCTTTGTAGATGGGATTCTAATGTGGCATGATAAACATCATCAGTGTTCTCCCCCCGCATGAGACGCGCCCCCGTTCGAAGATCCTTAACAAAAAGATGAGAAGGAAAAAATTCAACAGAAACATGGTTAGTGCGACATAATTTTGCAACCGAGATAAGGTTTCGTTGTAAACGTGGCACACATAAAACATTTGGCAAATATAAAGTTTTGGAACCAGTTGCAATATGTTTTTGACCGATATGAGAAATATGAAGACTCTTACCATCACCAAGTACAATCTCGTCTGGCCCACCATACTCGAAGAGATTGTGAAGGTTTGCACGATTAGAGGTAACATGGTTTGATGCTCCACTGTCGAATAACCAAGGTGCAGCGGGGTTGGTAGGAGCTGCAGTGGTAACATTGGCCAGTGGTGCAGGTGAGTGTGCAGCCATAGTATTGATGTTGTTATCTTTTAAAAACTTGGCTAACTTTCTGCAATCTTGTGTGTTATGCCCCGAAATACTGTAGAATTGACAATAGCTAGCAATACGATTTGAATGATTGCCGCTGGATTGTTGTAAGTTCCATGAAGTACGATTAGGACGTTGTTGATTGGTGGATGAGAAGCGGCCCGATCGAGGGCCACTAGCAAAATCATTGTTGGACCGTAAGGATTGTCGATAAGTTTGCCTTTGCCGGTTGGTATAATTCACTATAGCAAGGCCTGATGTAGCAATAGGAGTAGCCTCCTTGAGGGACCTTTCAAAATCAAGAAGCTTGTCAAATAATTCTGGAAAAGATATTGAAGTTTCACGAACCTTTAGTGCAGCGACAATGGTCTTATATTCATCACCAAGTTGAGAAATAATATGAACCAGGAGATCCTCTTCAGCAACCGGACTTTGAGCGAGGGCAAGATCATCGGCAATAGCTCTCATGTCATGTAAGAAATCCGTAATAGAACGATTACCTTTCGGATTTTGGACGAGTCTGGATTTGAGAGATATTATACGTGACCGGGAGACGCTTGCATAGCTCGCATTGAGTCATTCCCAGGCTTCTGGAGCCGTATTTGCAGAGGAAACAATCGATTGAATGGCATCGGAACAACTCCCTAGTAATGCACTGATGAGAATTTGGTCTTGCCTGAACCAAAGAAGGTATTCTGGATTAGGTTTGGTTGTTGCGTCTTTGTCTGCAACACGTTTGGTCGGAGGTTGCAGAGAGCCGTCGAGGTAGCCAAACAAATCGAGTCCAATTAGGGTCGACTGGACCTGTTTTCTCCATACGGGAAAGTTGGTATCGATAAGTTTTATGGGAAAGTGGGTGGCAGCAGTAAGTTGAATGACTGTGGTAATGTTTGCCATGGGAGAAGATAAAGAAAGAAAAATGGTGAATAAAGGAAGAAGCAAGATCAAGACT
Organism: Flaveria bidentis; assembly: GCA_018326385.1. Classification (NCBI taxonomy): domain Eukaryota; kingdom Viridiplantae; phylum Streptophyta; class Magnoliopsida; order Asterales; family Asteraceae; genus Flaveria; species Flaveria bidentis. The sequence goes on from BJCM01084668.1 coordinate 7,132, forward strand.
CGTTTGAGAAGATGGGCTCTAATACCATAAGCACAATATGGTATATTGAATAATTGTAATGCAAAGATACAGAAGGTTCATGGCTTTTAATAGCCAAATACAACATATGGAAAAACGTAAATCAAGGATCTAAACATGATATACAATAATTGAATATTGACTAAAGAATATTACTAAGATTAAAATGAATTCAAATTTTAAACGGTGGATCAATTGTTTGAATGATCCGTAATAGGCTCTGTGGACACAAGGACAGTGAACAAAAAGATCTAGTCACAATATCATACATCCATAATCAAGACAACCCGACTAAAACTAGCATGTAGCTAGCAATGCCCCAATTTATAGTCGATTAGCCCCCAAAATACCAAGAACCAACACCTCACATATTTGTTATCGTATCGTTGTATACTTGTATATACATATCTTCTTCCTTGACATTTATAGAGTTAATTATTTATGATCATCTTTGTGAAGATTGTGAAGAATGTATAAGGAAGCAGAAGACAGGAATATACATACAGAATAGCTCAACAGATCCAAACCAGTTGCTATGGTCACCATTTTGCTCCTCTCAAACATCTTCACCAGAAGAATCATCACAATAACATGTCCCACTTTTGTCTTCAGTTCATCAAGTGAGCTGATCTTCATCCACTTAGGTCTTTCCTGCAAGCCAAACAGATTATAATATCATCATGAATCTGAAATTATGTGCTTGTATGTGTGTACGCGCGGGAACTATAGAAAATCTTACTCTCAAAGCAAACATCCCAAACAGCGTAGATCCTTTAAGGGCACGATCATCTGCTGGGGCTACATTATCAGTGGCATTACTGATGAATAATCCATACAAACCCATAGCAAATATAAGCATGACGGTCCCAGCAAGGTAAACATCTGCATAAATCCTTTTAATCAGCTATAACTCTCTGAATGGATTAAGAGATATAACACGCTAAAGTTTTGAAAAACTCACCAATTGCTTCGACTAACCTCAGTACCATCTTTCCTGTATGAACGCCTTTTAAACAGCCCGTCCAGTAGACTTTATATGCATCAACGATATAAACACAACCCTAAGAAGAGCTAAACATGTCACATATCAAATACAAAAGAGGCGGTTAATGTAGCATAGCATTCTCAATTGTCACATACAAGAAAAAATGAATAAAAGTTCACTGATCTGTTTACTACCCACAAATTATGTAAGCTAGGAACATGAATCACATCTGCACATTACAAGTTTAAGGATGATCAACATCTTATTAGTTTCAACATGTCCCATGGTCTTTGATATGGAGCTGATCTAAACTGGTAGAGTAGTAACTAGTCTAACGAGATAAAGTCAAATAAAATTGAAAACCGGCATAACTTTTGATCCGTTTAGAGTTACGTGACAAGTATATACGGATGGAAACAGTGTAACAGGCTGGATGTTGAGACAAAAGCAGTAGATATTTTCCCTGACTTTCAGACCTAAATGGCTAAATTTCATCGCCTAGAGCCCTAATTTTGACTAATGACTTCCTCCTAAACTTTGTAATTCTAGTCGATTCTGTTTTAATTGTAAACACGCGTGAATAGTAGATTTTATTGATTAAGGTGTTTAATTAGCCATCTAACTACCTCAACCTATTAAGTGCTTTAAACCTACAGAAATATGAAAATCATGCAATCATAAGCCAAATATGCAACTTTTTCACATGTAACTTGATGAAAGAAGTTGAAATGAAAGATTGTTACATTTAAGAAGCATAACAAGGAGCCTGCTAATGAACCTCCAACAGCCAGAAGCGCCAAAAACCGAAAATCAAAGATCACCTGATCAGCAGCAGATAACGAATCAAAACAACAGTAAGCAAAGAAAACATATGTATCACAAAATTTTCACAACAGAAGACAAAACGTACCTTTTCAATTTCAGATTCGGTGGAGTTGGCGAGCTGTAAAGCAGGATTAGTTCCGTTAGGGTTGGCAAAGGCGTAATTGGAGGTGGTATCGGGCGTTTCAGAGGCCGATGGATTTGACTTTGACTTGGGCTGCGGCGGCGGTGGCGGTGGCGGTGGTGGTGGAGATGGTGGTGATGCGAGAGAGGCGATTGGAGTGAAAAGGCGTCGGCGACGGGAGGATGATATTGTTGGATTGACGGAAAATAGAGTGGGAAGTGGCCGTACGCCGGAGATGGAGATGGAGACCAACGGTGACATTTTCAGGGGAGATGAAGAAGAGGCGGGGGGTTGATTGACGACTGAGGAGTGGTTTGTGCCTTCGTGGGTACATCAACCCCCCGGTGGCATATGTGAGCTCGGTGTGTGGGGCCTCGGTGTTTTGGCGGGTACTGCTTTCAAAAGAAATATCTTGTTCCACTCAATGTTTGCAATTTCAAATTTGCTATGTGATATGACTTTGGTAAGATCAAGTGGGTGTATTGTTCATCAAAGGAATTGATGATACATGAGAAAGATTAATCATTTTGACTAAATGTACTTTTTATTAATAATAGCCATTGATTTTATCATTTATTATATTATTTGACCAAATCAGATACTGTCATTTGTACTAGTATCTCTAACCGGCGATATAAAACCATATAATATTATAAGGATTAACTCTTCATCGACGTAAATTCATGCTGTATCACTATATTATCACCAGAAAAAAAAACATATCACTCATGGGTGATGATACATCATGATTTTATATTGCCAAAAAAATTATCTTTAAAAATATATCGCTGATCGATGTTACGTATCGCCGTGCAACTAAAAATATCCTGAATCGTCGACCAACGATACGTATCATCTAGTATTTTTCAATTATTAAAAAATATGTTTAATTTATAGAAAACTAATTATATAAAGAAAATTTAGAGAAAGTTAATAATATATGTATATTTTATAGAAAAATTATTAGTGTATGTGATTATAAAGAGTTTAATATATGTAAATTAGTTATTAAACTATTTTTTTTGAACGGCTGGTTAGTTGTTAGAAGTTAGTAACACCAAGTTAGTAATAATTCATCACTGCCAAGGTTTGAACCTTGAACCTTCAAAAAAGCCAAAACCTTCCACCTCCCCCATGAACCACTAGACTAAGAGATCATTGACAGTTATTAAACTTCTTCTTATAACTTGTAAAAATGAGTTGAAATGTAAGTAATTTTAAATAAAATAATTAATTTTTTTAATTAATAAATTACTAATTACCATAATAAATGATTTTTTGTGTATAAATTTCAAAGAGATTGTTGTTTCTCTCGATTGACAATCTCACACTTTCAAAAATGTCTGTGAATGATGTGATAAGTAACGGAGGAAGATGAAAGTTTAATAATGATTTCGAAGAGTACTTACCTTTGAATGTTAGATGTAATAGACAGGCTATGTCTTTACCAGTGAATATTACATTTCAAGAATTAAAAAAACTTATCTTCAATATATTTGGTTTTCAAAATGGTATACGTTTATGTTATAAAATGTCTACGTATACTCATTCAATTGACATATTGAATGATAATAATTGTTTATTTTTTCTATAAACCTTGTTGTTAATGATTCATATTATATTTTTACATTATATGTGAGCGAGGAGGATGATATTGGTTGTAGCTTAGTAATAAAAGAAAATTTTTGTTTTGTAAACACAATTACACAATTACACAAATTTGAACTAAAAGTGGAGCGATCATCAAAGAAAAGATTTGAAGCATCATGTGTTAACAAAGATTGTAGCTGGCATATTAGGGCATATGCGTTTGAAAGTTCAACATTTCGAGTTAGATCTAGATATTTTAACGATAATCACACTTGTTCGAGAACATAAATTTATCCTAATATTCATCAGGAAAACAAAAAAGTTATTACTCATATTATTAGAGATCAACTTAAAGACAGTGGATGAATATACCGGGGCAAAGAAATTATGAACGATTTTAGGCTCCATTATAAAATTGATTTATCGTATCAACAAGTTTGGAAGGGAAAAATTTTGCTCATGAACTTTTAAATGGTTCCCCCGAGAAGTCATATGAATAACTTCCTGTCTATTGTTATAATCTAAAAAAGGCGAATCCTGGTACGATAACTCACATTACAACAGATGGAATGGAGCGGTTTGAAATGTTTTTTATGGCTATTGGCGCTACGGTTAGTAATTTGTTATATTTTTTGAACTTATTATTCGTTATTTTTAATAGTCGTAAAAGTTTAAGTAATTTTATTTAGATTCGAAGTTTTGTGACACATTAACGACCGTTAATAGTCATAGACGGGACACATCAAAAGGTAAGTATCTAGGTACTATGTTTTTGGCAGTAGGAATGGATGGCAATAATAAAATTCTACCAATTGCATATGGTGTAGGGAAAATCAAGAGCAGTGAAGCTTGGACCTAGTTTCTCATTAAACTTAAAGAGTGTATCGGTAATAATCCTCATTTACCACTGATAGGCCTGCATAAATTGATATAACAATAAGAAAAATGTTCTCCAAGGCCTTTCACAGCCTATGTTGTCGTCACTTGATGATTAACCTACAACTAAAGTCAATGAAAGGAAAGAATTTTAAGTCGTTATGATGGCAGATTTGTAAAGGTTACATTTTCTGACTTTAAATAGAGAATGTTTAGACTGACTTCAACCCTTTCTCGTGTTCCAAACAAGTTATTTAATAGTGGTTTAGAAAAGTAGTCAAGAGCACATTGCTCTGGTAAGCGATACAATATCATGATGTCTTACAATGTTGAGTCTATCAATACTTTATCTCGACATGCAAGAAAACTCCCGATTACGGACCTTATTGAATTTTTCCCTGAGTACTTACAAAAGTGGTATTTAAATCGTAAAGAGATTGGAGGTAAATTATATTTTATTTAAATAACATTTAAATTGTATATATGCATAAAGGGTTGTACTATGTACTTTATTGGTTGCACTCACTTATTTTTAATTTTTACATTTATATTTTAACCCAATACTTTACATCTTATATGATTTTACCACAACATTTTTTACTTTCAACATTAGTTCAAAATACTTTTCATATTGTACGAATTGTTCATTTTACGTTTAGGTCTAAATTTTACGAGTTAACACGTCGCAATGTGCGTGTGTAGTTAAAACGTTTTTACGTCTATTTTTTCCCGTTGAACGGCCTAGTCGCAATGCACTAGTACTAGATCGACTTACTTATTATTTTATAAGTTTTACATTTCGCATGCGTGGTTTAACGTTTTTACGTATACTTTTTGTTTGGTTTTATTTTATTTCGTTTTATATTACATTATATATGAGTTTTTTCGGTATTGATGGTCACCGATAGTGGTGTGTCATTGGTTACTTGACATGATTTTACGCCTCCCACTAAAATCTACCTCCAACAAGTTCGATGGTTCAAATCAGAAGGTGGAGATTGACGGGTTTTTGTTTTCAAATTTACGGACATGATGATAGATTTCAACTTTGTATTCAGTGTTATGACCAGAAAAACAGTCCACGTCATAAAAAACTAACGGGGTAACTCTCAGTTAGTAGAGATCATTGGAGGAAAAATAAACTCAATGTTGAGAGTATCTGTAGACATTTACTGAATTGGGATTAATCTCGGCCAATAAATGAAACTTGGGATTATTAAAATCCAATAACCCAAAAAATATAACCGTGACGACATGGAGAATTTAGAAGAAATTACCTCACGAGTTGTTGTAAATAATTTAATTATTTATACTTATACTTTATTTTTATGCAAGTATCTATTAACAATTTTGACAATTGTAGGAAAATATTTTAAAATAAAAAAGTCAAGAAGCTTCAAATGCGTATGATTATATGGAAACTCCTTGTCAACAATTTTCAAATGTTGATCTGCTAACACCATGTGTTATGTCACACCCCAACCTTAATGGCGAAATTGTCGAGATGTGAGGGTTAAAATTGTTCACAGCCACATAACGCTGCCATTAAATATAAATATTATTATCATAAGTTCAAATAAACGTTACAGCCATGCCTCAAAGATAGTTATTGTGAAGTCGGCTTGGATCGATAAACATCCGAGCATGTTCTTGACGGAAGGATAAACAACAGCACAAACCAAAAGTCAAACAATAATACGAACTATAAATGAATGGTTTCATTGATAAAACCTAATGATTACAAGCTCGTTACAACATAAGAATCAAGACTCTTGGCA